>LZPO01098422.1:14245-24711 GCA_001675575.1 Neotoma lepida | reverse complement strand
AACCTGTAACTCACTATGTAGACCAGGGAGGTTTCAAATCCAAAGAGATCTGCTTGCTTCTGCCTTCTGAGTGCTAGGATTAAAGATGTGCACCACCATGCACAGCTCAACCTCAAGTATTTAATACAGTGCTCCTATCAATAAAACAGATTCTTTAGTAGTGTGCACACTTTGCTTCTACCTGTCACTCAACTGAACATNGAAATCCATACATTTCTAGGTCTAACTCAAAAGTTGTACCAACTGAATATTTCTCATGAAATAGATGTTACACTGTACTTTGTTGGTACAAACCTGAGCTACACTCAATTATGCTTCTTTGGAACTCAGACTCAATACCCAAATATTGAGATGGCAAATATCTAAATGACTTAACAATGTGAAGTTTTAAGTGACCTGGACTATCTTATCTAAACTCTTTGCATTACCACTCCTTCACCTGATACCCCTTTGCTCTTTCTCAAATGTCCCAAGCCGTAGCCAACCTCTAAGATTTCCTCTAAATTTTGGGTACAAATTTCACCTGTTAATCAAACTTTAGTTCTCTTTGCAATCACAAATCTCTGATTTGCTGGAAAATTTATTTACNATTATATTCATTACCATCTAAATAAACTATAAACTATATAAACCTAAGAAGACAGCCCATGGTCTTCCTCTTTATTCTTAAAGATGTGTATGGTTTTTCTTCTTGGCCTCATCTCTCTACTTCAATATTCTAANCACGATTATTTCTGGCATAAAAATATTGAAGAAGTAAGACTCACCNACAACCAACAGTTTTGATACATGTATTTCTTATAAAGAACACTTTCTTAAACTCCTTCAACTGAGTGGATTTGCATCCCTTTAGAGTCATATATTTTTGTGAAATTGGATAAGAAAATACAAACTTCCTTAAAATTCACTTGAACATGNTAGCTCTTGTGCTATCATTATTTTTAAACTTCATCCAGAAGCAAAATTAAGAATAATTGGAAGTGAGCAGTAGAAGATCTGCTACTGTGCTGGTTAAAGGGTAAAGACTGGGAGTACTCAAGAGTTATAACTTCCAGTCAGCTTTTCAAACCAAGCTAAAATCAGAAGAGACAGCTCCAANGCCACTGCTTCTACCTGTAATGCAGCCTTTTCTCATAGACAACNGCACAGGAACAACAGTATTTTATTGACATGGTACCATAGTACATTCTTTAGAGTTGCAAGGCTAATCTCATTGTAGGCAACAACCCAGGAAAGGAATTCCTGTAAAAGCACTGCTCTTACCACAGTTNTAATTTCACCTTTCACCATGTCTACTTCTTTATATTTGCTACACTTAATATATGTGTTTTACCTCCTTTCTTCTTCTCAGATATATACTATATATACAGTTTAGATATANAGTTTATATTTGTGTAATTTTTATGTTTTTGCTCTAGTAAGCATAAAAATATCTATCAAATATTTTTAGAGAACTGATAAATTTAANAAATAAGCAATCAATTTTTGAAGTTAATAAATATAATGGTTTAGTGGATGAGATAAAAANTAAAATATGGAATATGATTTTACTATATATCTAGTAACATTCATCTTGTTAAATGTGATAAAAGAATATACAATTGTTTAAATATTCAGCATTTAAAAAGAGATATAAATTGCATAGTAAAGGAAGATAAGAGAAGAAGATAATAAAAACAAGTGCAAATGAGGCACAGATACCAAAGTTTTGTAAGTATCCTTCAGTTAACTGAATTATATTTTATCAATTCTCAGCAAAATGGTCTATGTATGGATTGGAGGAGATTGATTTAGTCTGATAGCTTCTAATTTTTGTGGAGTGATCAGAGAAAAGGAATCTGGATGCAAAATTCAATTTAAGACATTAACAAATAGCTAACACTGTATTTGGAAAGTAATTATGTGGAGACAAATGATCAAATGATCACAAGTAAGTAGGTGATGTAATGTGCTTTCTAATCTATGACTTTCTGAATGGACATAATTAATGATATACATTTTTACTAGCCCAAATTTGTACAGTCTGTATTTTCAAAGTGAAATAGAGTTTCTAGTAGCAAACATTTACTTTCTTGTTTATAACATTGGATATATTACAAAAGAAACAAACAACAACAACAGAAATTAAGTAAGGAGGGGTGAGGAGATAGGTTCTGGATCTGAGAGTTTGGGGAGGTGACTCTGATAGGATTCTTCCACAGAAGAAATGCCTGCTACTGTGAATCTGGCCAAGAACTCATGGCTGGCGAGCTCCTAGGCCCAAGGTATGAACCTACTACTATTACTTTGCTAAATGGAAATGGTATCCAACTGCCCTCTAAATCCATCTCTATACAGAGAGGTAAGTGTAGATCTCAGGTCTCATCATAGATGTATCTCTGTGCAGTAGATAGTGATTGACACAAGCCTTACATTGTGTAGAGAATAAAGTACTGTGAATGTGATCAATTGACATGGGGGATCTAGATATAGACTTAGAAGGCTGTACTTATGTATTTAAGAAAAAAAAAGGATGCCATGAATTTGGAAAAGAACATGGAAGGGTTTATGAGAGAGTCTGGAGGGAAGATTGATGCAATCATATCTGTCTCTTATACACATCTAGATGTGTATAAGAGACAGAAATAGTAGCAGTCAGAATGGGTCAGTAGTAGAATATTTTTATCAAAAATTATTTCTAATTGAGTTTAAATGTATTATATTATTATTATTATTAATGTTAACAGAAAGGGAAGATATTGACCTAAATACATTTTATTTGAGAATGGAAATTTCTTAGACTAATCATAAAGTAAATAACTTACCCAGCCCCATAGGGAGGAAGGAATCAATGTGCACCAATATGTTATGCTTAATTACTATAGCATAAACATGTCCATAACACAAACGTGCACTTTGAAATTATGTTATTACCTAAGAAATGGCATGAATAGTAAATGTTGTAGTATTAAACAATGCAGGCACTTGAAAAACACTACAAATTACAAAGAATTTTAGCACCACTATTTATTTGAAGTAAAATGATCATAAAATTATATTTTTTCCTCTTTTATTTATTTCTCCTCTCTCTCTAAACTGATAAGAAGTTCATTACATTATTCATTAGTTAAATGAATTTTTAAAATAAGTTACCCTGAATTCTGTTATTTTATTGTTTCNTTATAATGTTGGATTAAATACATAAACATTTATTTAGGACTTTTATAGTTATTTTCTTTCCATCACATATGTTGTATGTTTCTTGTTTTTATGTATAAGGATGAATTTCTGGTGGCCAGAAGTGGGTGTTGGACCCTCTAGAACCTGTCTCTTATACACATCTAGATGTGTATAAGAGACAGTGTTGTATGTTTCTTGTTTTTATGTATAAGGATGAATTTCTGGTGGCCAGAAGTGGGTGTTGGACCCTCTAGAACACCATTACAGATGGTGATGAGCCACCATGGAAGTGTTTGTAATTGAACCTGGGTCCTCTGGAAGAGCAGCAAGTGCTCTTAACCAAGCAATCATCTTTCTAGTCCTTTATCAGCCTTCCCTACATTTGGTCTCTAGTTCCTACAGAAGACCAAAGAGGAGTAAGCGTGTTACTGGTAGTGAATGTGAGCAAGGATAATTAAGAAATACCNAGGAAAAGAAATAGAATAAGTAGAAGCTGTCTGAACACTCTAATTTTGCTGAAGTATATCACTGTTAGGTCTTTATAAACTNTTAATGCTCCTCACTTTTGAGCCTTCAGTAGATAGAGAACTCAATTTTTCAAGTTCCATATGAGCATTCACTTTTGAGACATCTCCTTAGGAAGGCTTTGCTACACCAGGTCAGCTAAGACCTCCAAACTCTCTCTNAGAAGGTAATAAATAGAAAGGTGTTTTTCTTCACTTAAGCCTTAAGTAAATTTACATTTCATTTTATCCCTGTGTTTTTTCTTCTGGCTCTTATTTTAGAGAGTCTGGAAGGCCCAGGGTTGTGGAAGAACATCCAGGAAACTGTGGATCTGTTACAAAATTATTATTTACACCAAAGAAGGGAGATGAGAAACAAGAGAAAGGGAATAGTACATCCAGAAGACANAGTTCACTGTGTGTGAAAGAAAAATTAACATCAGTTTACTACTAAAATAATATTGTAGGCCGGGCNGTGGTGGCGCANGCCTTTAATCCCAGCACTCGGGAGGCAGAGGCAGGCGGATCTCTGTGAGTTCGAGGCCAGCCTGGGCTACCGAGTGAGTTCCAGAAAAGGCACCACCAAAGCTACACAGAGAAACCCTATCTCGAAAAACAAAAACAAAAAAAAAAGATTCTAGTGAAAATTTTAGAAATAAGAATACTCTTAAAGTGCATATGCAGAAGGATGGAGCAATTCATTCACTGAAAAGTTTGAGGATTAAGTTCTGTGTGTAAAATATTGAAAGAGTCAGTGGTACAAAACATAGGAAAGATTTAATAAGATAAAAGTCAGAGTACAAGTCAAACTTCTGTGTTCGAGCACCTGTCGTCTTGATGCTTTCATCATCCAAGGAGAATGATTGATTCCGGTACATTTCCAACAGTTTAGATGAAAGAATGTATCAGGCTTTGAAGTTACTCTCTGCACAAGCAGCATTTCCAAAATGAAATGATGGGTTCCTCTTTACTCTGTCATGAGAAATATTGTAATTATAACTGAAAATGTAGCAGAGTTCACATGAAAGAAATAAAAATACAGATAGGTCTACAAATTCTTTGCTTCATTTCAATATCTACCCTGATACCATTTCTAAGATATTTATAATCACTATATAAAATATTTAATTGATAGTATGGCTTCTTCAAAAAATTGATGTAATATGTGAACCTAAAAATCTTAATAGCCACCATATGTTTCTTTGTGTTATATATTTATTGTTATATAACAATCTTCTAGAGGAAGTTAGTAATTTATTTTGCTTCTTATTCCCACTTTCCTATTTTTAAACAATAGATACATTATATACACCTGGATACAGGAATAAAAGACTTTATAGAAATATTATTTTGGGTACTAGTAGAACCTGAACCTTGTGGTACCCATCCTCAATAATTTATGTTAAAGGATAGTTATACNTTTAGATTATGCAAAAACAGTAGTTCCTCAGACATTAAATTAGAAAAAAATGAAGCAGTAATATTTANNTGTCCTTTTTCTTGAAACGGCTTTACTNCCTTTAAAAAGTTTCTGTTATACGTGAAGTAACAAATAATACAAATAAGAAAATGATATAATATAAAAATGTGTTTAGGTATAAGTTGTATATATCTTTGAATATTGGTTAAATGCTCAAGTTTTTATTGAAATGCTTATTTAAAATCAAGTTGAATGTAAAGAAAATTATAAACATTCTGTTTGAAATAACTCCCTCTCCTTTTACTGTGTTCAGTATCAAGTATTCAGAGATGGCTGGATTATTTCTGTGTCCCATCTCTAATCCTATGAGGAGGTCAGTCACACCAAGGAGGCATAGAGTGGAGGGGCATCAAAATGAATTAAGTGTTCACAGTTGTGCACAGCTGGATGCATTTATTTATATGCATTTTAGGATTTCTATTGCTGTAAAGAGACCATGACCCTTCCAACTCTTACAAAGGAAAACATTTAATTGGGGTGGCTCATTTACAGTTCAGAGGTTCAGTTCATTATCATCATGGTGGGACATAGCGGCATGCAGGCAGACATGGTGCTAGAGAAGTAGCTGAGTATCCTACATCTTGCAGACAATAGGAAGTGGACTGTGGATACAGAGAGTGGCTTGGGAACAGGAGAACTCAAAGCCCATTGCCACAGTGACACACTTCTTCCAACAAGGCCACACCTACTTCAATAAAGCCACACCTCCTAATAGTGTCACTGCCTTTGGTAGCTGTTTTCTTACAAACCACCAAAGGGCCCAATCAGAAACCATAAATGAAAGTTAAAAAATAATAAAAAGNTAAATCCCTGCTATGAAATTATGTGAAAAGGAACCTCCAAATATGCCATTGAGTTCATTTTCTGTTGACCATCTACTGCTGGACATGCAGCCTAACCTGAAAAATAGCTTGCTTCCCCAGTGAGATTCCATTGGAAAAAAACTAAATTATCATTTGCAAGTGGTTATGAATAGAAAATAGCTTCTGGGTTAGCATAGGGGCATGTGCCCATTTTTCCTTTCAGCTCTAGGATCCCAGCTGGTATAGACCCTGTCTCTTATACACATCTAGATGTGTATAAGAGACAGGATTTAGAGGGCCTTGCTTTTTTGGTGTCCTCCATGCCCTCTGGATCACACACTCTTTCTGCTTCCTCTACTACAGGGTTCCCTGATCTCTGAGGGGAGAAAATTGATGGGGATATGCCATTTAGTGNAGAGTGTTGCAGGGTCTCTCACTTTCTGCATAATGTCTGGCTGTGGGTTTCTGTGTTTGTTCCCATCTGCTGCAAGAGGACATTTCTCCAATGATGGCTGAGCAAGGTACTGATCTATGAGTANAGCAGAATATTATTAGTAGTCATTTTATTTCTATGNGTTTGTCATTGTTGTTACTGTTTTGTTGTTGCTGGTATTATTATTTTTTAACAGTAGTTACCCTAGGTCCCCGGGCTATCTAGTCTTAGGTCCTTGGTCACTTTAGCAATGTCATGTATGGGTTTCATGGTTCCACACTGTGGAGTGGACCTTAAGTTAAATCAGATATTGGTTGGTCACTCCCACAAGACTTGTGCCACCATTATACTAGCATATCTTGCAGGCAGGACACCAATGTAGATTAAAAAATTTGTAGCTGTGTGGTGTTTACAGTTTTCCTTTGGTATTGTGCAAAGTACCTTTCAGTATCAAAGATACTGGTACGTAGGAGTAAAGGCTAGGCACTAGCTGAACTTATTTTTTGTTTATTTACATTTTCTCTCTTTTTACTATATAGGTCCTTTTCGTATACATGTATCATTGCTTCTACTTTGGTCTTTTTATCAGATTCCTGAGTGTGCAAATGAGTGGGTCTCTGCATATATATCTGTTTCCTGTGTCTTCTCTTGGACTCTTTTCCTTCTGTTTGTTTTGTCTTAATCTGATAGATTTGTTTTGTTTTATTTTATTATTCTTAAGAAGCTTCTTTGTTTTCTAGTGAGATAGAAAGGGCATAGATCCAGATGGGAGGGGAGCTGGGGAGGAAGTAGGAGGAGTACGGGAAATCCTAATCAGAATATACTATGTGAGAAAATAAGAACAATTTTCAATAAGATGAAAAAGAAGAAACATTTGCAGTTATATTTGCAGTAACTCAGTTTTAAGGCAAGCTGGAATCTATCTTCTCATACTCTGAAATGTTTGAAAATGACTTACGTTGGCATTCAATAAATTCAGTCATGGAATGGTGAGATATTAATACCATATCAACTGTCCTCTGGAAAAAATAACATATAATGTATGTNTCTAGACATATAGGCAAGTATATAAATTAATATATGCATATTAAATTACTTTAAATGTGTGCCAAAATGAATAGAGAGTCCATGCCCAGATTTCANCTATAAGTTTAAAATAATAGGCAGGTTTAGATTATGTAAAAATTCATAGAGAAACTATCTAATAATTGTCAAAAATAGGACTAAGGTGATTTGAGATCATAATGAAGCCACTCTGGTTGCTGAACATAAATCCAAAAGAAATTGAGCAAGTCTGTATAGTGGTAACTTTTTGGGTCTAAATGTTTTGATTATTATTACTGTGTGTNTGTATGTGTGATGTCTGTGTTCATGTGAGTATGAGTGTACCTGGACAGCGGTTTGCCTGAGGAGGTTGGTTCTTTCACCNTGGACTCTGGAGATTCATTTAAGACCATCAGGCTTTCAGGGAAAGCACTCTGACGCCTCCCTCCCAGTGCATCATCACATCAGACCTTTTTATTTAACTTCAAATAAACTGGGAAAGTGAAGGGGTTTTCTTAAAGCNTTTTACCAAAAATTAACTTCGTGCTATAATNTCTGTAGTTTCTTTAAAGTGCGATAATGGTATTTTAAATCATATAATAATTTAGTAAATTGTTTCATATAAAATTTTCCCATATCTTACATAAAAATATTTATGTTGTTTTGAGATTAATATCCATAGATATCCTAGAAATAAATGTGAGTTGTTGCTTCAATCACAAATATGTACTTGTCATTTTATTATTAAATTAAATTTAGTATTAAACACACACATATGGATGGATGGATGTATATGTTACATTTCTCATTACTGTGATTAGAAACACCTGGCAGAAACACCTGAAAAGAGGTCAAGGTTTATTTTGTCATACAGTTGCAGTCCAACACAGCGAAGAAGAAAACAGTGACTCTTGTCTTGACTGTGGGAGCCTATGGCTGAGTTCCTCACTTGGCATCTGTATTAGGAAGCAGAGTACAGATGGGAGTCAGGCCCAGCCTACAACTATCAAAAAGCACGTCCTATTGACTCACCTCCACTGCCAGGCCCCATAACTCTCCAAGATAGAACCACCAACTCTGGACCAAGATTTCACATCCAGATCAGTTATATTATTTTATATTTTACTGTGTAATTAAAATAAGCTTCCCAGTTTCATACTGTTACTGGTTATTTGGCACTGAATTTTCCATTGAACTGGCAGACTGTGGATCCTTTTTTTCCATTCCTAAAGCAGAAACTTCACACAGAATTGGCAGGAAATCATAGACACTCCCACTCCCACTGTTAGGAGTCCCACAGACTCCCTAAGGGGGAAAAAAGCCAAACCATTTATTCAGTAAGACAACTCCTCAGACAGAAAAGGGAGTGCTAATGAAGAGGATCGTCATCTCATCAGCTTTTTTAGTGTACTGAATCCATACTTTTTCAAGCATAGTATGCAGCATTTAAATAGTTGANTCTCATAAGCTAGAAATGTTGAATCACCACTTAACATCTCTGCAAAGATCCTGTTTTGGTTATAGCAGTGACTGCATATGTCTGGAGAGCAAAACTCAGTCTTCTACTTTTGTTATAGTTACCTTCCCCCCCTCATTCTTACTCTGAAATAGTTGTTACTCTTTGTTATGATTTCTAAAAGCTATTGTTTATTGTAATACAAATGGTTTGCTCTGNACACAACTAGACCATTCCGTATTAAAATTGAAACTGTTCTGCGTGGCTTTTGTCATTAGNTAAATTAAGTAGCTTTGAGTGTCCAGATATATTTGTAAGATCAGGAAAACATAACGATGGGTGGCAATTGGATTGATATAGTGTCTCAGTTAAAAAATGACTTTACTGGCTACACTATAAAATCAATCACCACCCAAACATGAACTGATACCAACAAGGGGGTCACAATCAAATAGGCTAAACTGGAATAGGAAGGCACATGAAGTCTCAACCCTACAGAAGGACTAAAGGCAACTGAGTAAACATGGAGCAGAAAAGGTAATCCTCCCCAGGGAAGGGCACAGCAATTGGCTGTCCAGTGCCCGACAGTGAGCCCTGAAAACATATATACAAGTAACATTACGTGGATTCCACTTGGTATAGTTAGGAACGTATATGTATATACAAATACATATATGCATGGAATATCAATAGATTTCAAAATGCGCCATGAATTTGAAGCAGATAAAGGCGGTGTAAGTAGGAGAGGTTGGAGGGAGAGAAAGGAAAGGGAAAATGTAATTCAATTACTATCTCAAAAATCAACAACAACAAGACCATCACAATGCACATGTGCAAGGCTATTCTGCTGTCTTATGTTGGTAGTACAGGGCCGGCCATCAGTACTTCTTTTCCAGTAGTAGTATTANCACCTAGGATTTGGGTAGTGATACTTTTTTTCTGGTTTCTTGAGTTTTAATTCCACACAAGAAAATGTAGCTGATTCTCTATCAACTTCTAAGACCTACTTTGAGCTTGGGAATGAACTTTTTNTAACCAAAGGATGATGTATGGCAATGCACCCAAATGNAAATGTTTCTCCCTGTATTACTGTATAAATTATTTTATGACCATTCAGATTAAAAGAAATGCCCCAAATGACACCACTACTCCAACAAAAATTCAAAAACCCAAGTACTGTTTTACTAAAAGCAGCATTTGTAGGGATTTAACCTGTATATATAAAGCATATGCTTTACTATTTTAGGAAAAAAAATTCCATGTTATCCTTAATGTTCCAGTGTGAACTTTGTATCAATTAACACAATGTGATAAGTTTAGTGTTTCATAGTTCCATGAAAAAGATATCCTTAAGTGTAGTACCAGTATCTTTAAAAATTATGCAGAAGGATCCAAGGTAAAATTAATACAACCAGCAAACAAATTTTCAAGAAACTATTCTTAGGTGACTAATAACTCTGATTTAATTAAAAGGATATATTTCTTTTCTTATATTTAACAATAAACTATACCAAAAGTAAGATATTTTTGAATGTATATACTTTATGTTCTTATTAAAGTCTTTTTATAGACCCTATTAAATTATCCA
>LZPO01098421.1:13840-24745 GCA_001675575.1 Neotoma lepida | reverse complement strand
TATCTCACTAGTCAGTGAAGACTCAGTGACAAGCAAAATTGTTCTTTGTTTTTATGGAGTGTATAATGGGAGGATATTTTCGCTGAGCCTTTATTAGTGTGTGGTTTAAAATTTGGGTTATTATGATGAATGTGGAAGGAAAAGCAGATTTATGAGAGCACATATCAACAGAAAGTAGCCTAGACTTGGAATCCTGAAGACATCCCCAAAGAAGTGTTGTTAGAGCTGAAGTCAGAAGGATGAACAGCTCCACTGGCACTAGTGGAGAGCTTCCTGGAGGTGCAGAATCTTCAGCCCCGGCCCAAACCAGAGCCTGCATTTTAGCAAGGGCCTAAGGTGGCTCCGCTAACATTATCCTTTGAGGCCCCTGCCTAAGGCAAGGGTGAGATCAGAATAAAGGATCAACATTTTCAAAGACTCTATGGCTGGGGTTTAGTAAAAGCAGGGAAATGGCCGACGAACGGACATGCACATGACACCACTTAAGCAAGCTGGGTAAGCCTGAGAAATGCNCACATCTCGGTGATTTCTGAGCAGAAGAACATCATTCGATTTATATTTGGAGAACATCACTGTTACNGTATGGAGCCCCAACAGGGGACAGATAGAGGAAAACAGGGCTGTTGGGGGTGCCTAGGTAAAAATGCTAGTGTGGAGACTGGCAAAAAGAGTTTGGGAGTGAGANTGAATAACATGTTGGGCAAAGATTTCAGGAAGCTGCACAGTCTCTGATACTGAGTTTCCAACACTCTTGCTAATTTCACTTCAATGTTTTTATAGGGGGCCAGATTAATGTCTCCTGACTCCGTTAGTTACTTCACTGTTTAATGCAGTCCAGGAGAAACTGGTAGTCAACAGGTTTTTGTTTTTTGCTCTCAAAGGGGAGTTTGTTGAGTACATACAAGGGGCACTGGGTTATGTGTAATGAGTACTGCTTGCCGTTCAATATGGTTTTAGATGTTCTCTAATATTGACAGATTGTCCTGACTTGACTTTGCTAGATGCTGAAGGAGATACACAAAGCTCGAATTCCAAACACCTACAGTATAGATGCTATGCTTATAAATTTTAATGGTTTTTTAGTATAAAAATAATGGGCTTTTTAGACACACACACACACACATCTCTTATACACATCTAGATGTGTATAAGAGACAGCATATACATTTAATTGTATTCCTTGTATTTTGCTCATATCCATTTCCCCTTAAGTACTCCTCTGGATATGCCCCCCCATAGTTTCCCCTTCTGTTTTCATGAAATTGTGTTTTATATATATATATATATATATATATATATATATATATGTGTGTGTGTGTGTGTGTACATACATATATGCATACATATGTATGTACACACATATATATGTAACACATATATGCATATATGTATGTACATGTATATAATATACTATTTTGTCTTTCCCTTCATTACCTTCTCTGGTCTTCTACTTTCACACTATGTATATATANTATGTTTTATGCATATGAGTGAAAATATGCAATATTTGTATTTCTGAGACTGTCATATTTTGTTGAACACAAGCTCTACTGCTGTTCACTTTCTGTATATGTCATAATTTCATTTTTCTTTACAACCAAATAAAACTCCATTGTGACTGTGTACTACGTTTTCCTGTCTCATTCATCTGTTGATGGGCCTCTGGGTGGTCCCATGTCTTAGCTACTATGAACAATGCAGTAATAAATGTAGATGTACAGGCATATCTGTGGTAAAGATGTGGTATTATATGTTACTGATTGTTTACTCCAAAGTAGTGCTTAAATTGATATTTATTGAAGGAGAGTTATGTATTTCAGCTTTTAGTAATTTTAAATTAATTTTTAGATTCAAATTTGAAATAATGGGTTTCATTCTGGAGTTTTTCATGGGTAACTCGTTTGTGTCGATCCTCTTTCCCCATCCCTTCCCCCACTCTCCTGCATCCTCTGTTGGTTCTCTCTCTGCCTCCACATGGCTCTTGCCTTTATTCACACTCTTCTCCTTCATATTCATTCTGTTACTCTCTTTTTTCTCTTCCCTGACCATCTCTTAAGAACTTTTTTCCTCTTCCATCATCCTTTTCTGATTTTATGACCTATACCCTCCTCCAAACACACATGTACTTTAGATGCCAGATGTACAGATTGAAAAAATAATATTCTATCATGAATTAGAATTAATGGCATGACAAACCTTAGTCAAATAACATATCCTACTTCCATGAAGAGAAAGGGTGCAGAAATGGGTCTAGATGACTCTATACCTTTGATTTNGCTCAACTAAAGGACAAATGCATGTTTGCAGTTTCAAATTAGGAAGATACGATGACTAGAAAATTTAAGTGTATATTTTGTGTATAGTTATGTAGTCCTGAGAAGATACATGTGGGTCTTATAGAACAAGCCAAAGTGTTTCAATAAACTAATATACTGGGTAAAGGGATGCGTAGGAATATGGTATATGGTCACAAGCCAGTAAGAAACAGGATTTTTCTGTAGGTATGCCTGGAGAACCAGGGTGTTATTTCAGTTAGTCTATGTAAATTTATCTTGGGGATGGAGAACAAGGATGCTTGAAGCATGAAGGTCCTTGCAAAAGGTGACATCATTGGCTATTACTGGCCATCTACTTTGAATGGCCATGCCTAGACTTTGCATGTGTACAATAAAGCATATCTAGTAATCTTGTGCTTGAGTATTGTTAATGTTTTTCTAGTACTCTTGACAGTGATTAATCAATAAGGACATCTTTTTCTTTAAGATAAAACATAATAAAACTTGAAACTCAACAGCAGAGATGGCTTATATCCATTTTTCACAGAGGACTAATGCTCTGTACTCTAATGCAGTTATTCTCTCTCAANTAAGAAAGGAAGGATGATGTAGAACAGCCACCTGCCATTCTGGTTGGAACATGCAGAGCCAGGTTACTCTGACATCCTTTGCCTCTAGGTAAGCTTTGTNTCATAAGCTCTGAAAAGGCAGAGTCATGATTTTAGTAGAGACGATATAACTTGGGAGGCAAGGCGACACAACTTGCTCAGGCCTGCCACAGATGGCTTATTCTCCTGACCACCTTTGTTCTGCAGCTAAAGGAGCAAGAGTTCTGTGATAGAGAAAGCAATGTTGCCTGAATCTGAGTCTGACTGACATTGATGTGCCCCTTACACAGTGTGCCTTCCAGTACCCTCTCCTTTCTGCCTGACTACATCCTATGCTCATGCTCTTGTTCCTTACACAATACTCTACGTTCATTCACTTCAGTTCCCAATGTCTAATTTATTTTTCTTTTATCATTAAATAGCCTCTGATAATTTTATCCTTGACACAATCTAATATTGGACCCATCACATTGAACCTTGCTTATGCCTGAATCAATCTGACCAAATTGCAGTTTTGGTACTTTACTTACCTTTTGGAGATATATCTAGTATGGATGATTCAGTGACACTTTGCAATATCACAATGAGAAGGTAAAACATTAGAGATAAATATTTTAGATTTTAAGCGTTAATTTAAGACCCACCTTTAAAGATCATGCTTGTAGGTAATACAGTATTTCTTTTCTCTAAAATTGCCAGATTCATTGTTTCTGAAAATTTGATTTGATTGTCTGATTCACCAATTAAAATACATTAAATTCTGTTTTTTCCCAGTATATATTGGAAAATTGTGTAACATGTGATTAACATATTAATTAAAGTTTCATGTTTTTATTTGTCTGATGAGTGGAATGGATTCCACAAAGGATGATAATCTCAAGATAGAGGGTTGAGAAGGAAAACAGAATCTTATTTAATCTATTGTGCCGACAAAGATTTATTAGAAGAGTTTGGATGTATTTTCCCCAGTCTATCTTATTTCTAGGAAGAAATAATAAGGATCCTGCTTACTGGGTCCTTATTTACATGCCTGTATTTAAAATGAGACCGTGTCTCNAGAAACTGTTCGGGAAATGTGCTAGAGTATGCTTGGCTCACCCTGTGGTTATAGGGATAGGTGTACTTTATAGTGATCCCAAGTTAATCAATATTTCCATAACTTCATAATCAAGGTTTTAGGCTTTACTTGTGACCGAGACCTTGTACATTCTCCTAAAATAGGAAAACTTGTAATGAAAATGAAAATGCTGTGTGTTAAAAAAGATAAAGTAAGAATGACTGCATGCATAAGTACATGTGATTCCCTGAGAAGACTCGTTCCCACTGCACATCACACAAAAGCACAGGATGGCCTGTGGGTAAACTTAGAATTGACTTCAATTGCACCCTCATCTCTAATATGGGAATGGGTCTAAACATGATCTCATGGAGGGGTGCTACCCAACCCCTGCTGAGGATTGAACCCAAGGCNAGTGCATACTGAGGGATATAGTTTTCCCACTGAGCTACAATATCTGCCTAAGGTGAGGGGACTCTTTAATAGAGTCAAATAATCAATTCAACTTTGGTCATAGAGAAAAAAAAAATCTCATATTGCCCAAGGTATCACAGTATGTAATTATATTCAGTAGGACACATTATTNTCTTACTCTTGGAAGCATTTGAGATTATAGGTTAATATATAGCAACCTCAAGTCTTGTCAGCTGAATCAAATCCTGTTGTTTCACTTTCCAGAGAATTTTTCCTTTAAAACTTTCTTTCCTTTGTCTTCTAATAAATATGCTCTTTCTAAATCCTTTTTGTTTCTTTTAAAATGAAAAGAGTAAAAGGACTACTTTTGTAATTAAAAGTCATTTTAAAATAACCCCAGAAGATTGTTTCTAGATATCAAAACATCTTTATGGTCCCATTTCTGTGGCAAGAAAGACAAGTGACTGGGATCCTGCGCATTCTACTGTAGTCTACATTAATTACCTTCTATTAAAAAAATGACAAAGACCTTTTTGAAAGAGAATCTGGCACTCTTTCCACAGAAATGATGGCAGACACCCTACTTTGCTGATTTCTTGACACTTCTAATTACCTGTATTCATTTGAAATCGTTTCCTTTGTAGAGAGTTATTGGCATGATTTTCTGAGAACAAGAGGAAAATGGAAAACATTTTAGCAAGTTAAGGGGGAAGAAATCAACAGTGTCATTGTTTGCCGCTTTTGTTGAAGCTCCCCACACAAGTCATTTGAGGGACATGAAGGTAAATGAAAGGTTATAGTTTGCCCTGCGCGTGGTTGCTGGTATTTGTAATGTCAATAACTATGGAAGGTTGTCAGGAAACTGCAGAGACAAAGGTCAATGGCGGTGACAAACACATCATTGTATGTGTTTGAATATGCAATATCAGCCTAATCTGCCAGGAGAGACTTTCACACCCCAGAAACATCAATCAGGCACCATAAGAAACCCACCTATTGTTCTCCAGGCTCCTGGACTGTTGTGGAGAGAATCCCAGATGGAAAACCTGTGCAAGAATTGTTCTTGGAGGGTGGAGATGGGAGGAGGGTGATAGTCTAGTCCTTGCTCAATACACATAAAAATGGCCATTCTGTCTTTTAAAGGTAGGATCACAGAGCACATTAAAACTTAGTCGGCTTCTAACAGTGCTTCATTTGTGTGAAATTTAAACATTTTTCTTTTTACCCAAAGAGGCACAGAGTTGAGCCTAGTATATCATTGCAATGAAGTAGATGACAGACCTTTCTGTGTTATAAGCTCAATTAAATATTAACCATGCCTTTCAAATACTCTTGACAAAAATTTAGTTGAGCTAATGGTGAACCTTTCCACCGAGTCCTGCCTCCTGTTGATTTAGACCTGTTAGAAAGCGTGGCCATTTGGATTCAGTAATAAATTATTTACAAATGAAATGCACAATAGGTTAGTTAAATTGTGTCTCTAGTAAGAACACACTTGATAAACTACTTTTTTATTGGAGCTTAACAGAAGTATTCAGATTCGGGTGGGGGGGTGGCATCTGTCTTTCTTTTAGTAAATTATACCAGAGGAATCATTTGAAAACCTTTTGGGAAATAAAAAAGTTTAAAAATAAATGAAATTGCTGGTGATCCTTTAAATGGCTGGCCTTCACTTGGGTCCTGAAGAGCACCTGCAGCATATAAAGGCAGTGTGTTTGAAATGCAGACAATGGTGTTTTATGGATATGACTTTTAAGGCTTTGCATCTGTTGGTACTTTTTTTTTTAAATCTACTCTTCCTGAGACATTCTTCATTTTCTTGGGTAGTCTGACTCCCTTCCCCGATTCCTGACCCCATGCATGAGCTATCTTCCCCAAATGCACCATAGACCATGTTGAAAGAGAGCAGGGGATGAGATTTGCAGGTGAAGATTGTGCAGGGTGAGAGGAGCTCCGAACTCAGCCATAGCCTGACGTGACAGAATGGGAGGGTAGCTGGAGGGAACAGAGTGCTAACAGAGAAAAGGGATGCAAAGAAAGAAAGGATGGAGGAAGAAGAAGGCATGTCAGTGGGAGTGAAACGTAAGTACAATTTACAAAATAATATCCTTGCTCCATAGGAAAAGTGAGATTGTGGACCCGAGAGAAACAAAGGGAAGGGGTAGACTGTAGACTCTGAGAGGGAAAGAATGGTGTTGGGAAAGGTGATTAGAAGAGAACATTCCAGAGTCTAGAATCTAGACAGAGGGAAACAGGGACGATGTAAAGGCTTCTTATAGTTTCCAGACAACAGGACTGTCCGCTCAGGGGACACCTGATTCCACTTCACATGCCTCATGCCAGCAAGCTTGCTTGGATGGACGTGGGCCATATTCCTTGTGGGGAGCCTGCAGCGTACCTCCATGTGGATTTTCCCATTAGGAACTCCACAGAGTTCATTATGGAGGCTTTTTGCACTTAGGTTTTTCTTAAGTTGAATTGTTTCCACTGAAATAATAATTTTGAATGTCCTCAAACAAGATCTTCAGTGGGTGAGAAAGGCATTTGGAGTTTGTGTTATTTTCTTCTTACTGTTCCCTTCTGTACTTCTTTAGGCTCCCGTTACATCTCTGACCTTCATATAAGACTCCNGTGTAAGTAAACAGTCCTGACTACATTCACCATGGGCCAGATGACAGCCAGAGTAGTTTCCCAATGCTTTATTTATTTTATTTCTTAATATTTGAAGTTGAAATTATTTTAAAAGTGGACTCTTAATTTTCTCCATTCTACCTCCTGGAAGGTAGTACTTCCTTCATGAAGATAGCCAATGGACTTTAAGAGTGCANAGAGGCATTTCTGTGTACAAGACCTGTGCACATGGAGTCAACAGACAACTTGTGTTTTCCTTTGAGACTCTTGGGTGCAGGTGTTAGAAACAGCGGCCTCCTGGANTGTAAGAAGAATCCATCTTCTCTAGGTTAGCACCAAATGAGATGATAACATTTTTAAAGGTTTAATCCCCCCTCCCCCTTCACCCTCCTTTCCAGTCTGGTAAAGGATACTTTGGAGATGAATAAGTAATAAACTGTACAAGCAGTTTTCCAGAGTTTATTGATTTTTTTTTTAAGACCATGTTTGTGGTACATGGATAGGGGATGTGACTCAGGAATAGAGCACATATTTACCATGCACAAAGTTCTGGGTTCAATCCCGAGAGCTACAAAAGGAAATCATGGCACGGGATAAACAGCAGATAACGAGTGTTTTCTCAAAAGTAGCCATCTCCTATTNTGTAGATGACTGGCACAAACATTTAGAACATTAAAACATAATTTTATGTTAAAGCTATATGAATTAGCCATTTCCTCCTTTTCTTTGTCACAGAACAGNGTTTGGGCAGCACCAGGGCATAGTAATCTCCACTTAACTCTCTGCTTTATTCTTGTTACTGGCCATTTTGTTTATCAGTGACTCATCATGAGAATGGCTCAGAATTTGCTGTTTTCTTATCTCCAGACTAAAAACTGAATATAATTTCTAGGTGGAATAACCTGCCCCGAGAGATGAGCATGCTGTGATTTGCAAGTGGCAGGGCTGAGGGCCATGAGAGGTGATTCTATTCCTATCTGTCTGCTCTGTCTCTCAGTGTAGGCTGATGAAGCATTAGATATAACAGTGAGCACGGCTGGGAAGAAGAGCATCAACCACAGAGTTCCTGAGGTTAAGAGCAGGGGGAAGGCCAGAGCTTTCTTACTTTCTACAAGCTAGCGTGCACACACTGATACCTGTTCCTCTCTCTTTCTCATGCTGCATTAATCAAGTGTTTTTGTTTGAAAGCAAAAATTTACTTTGCTCTTAATGTAGCGCTAATATATTTCCAGACCTTTCCTTTCTTTAAAACTCACTAAACACAAGACAAAATTATTTAAATATATATTTCAATTAATTTCGCATTCTAAAAAGTTACCCAATTTTGACATTACGTTGTTGGTTATTGTGNTCTGAATTTGAGCAAGAAAAAANAACCAAGGAAAAAAGAAATATAGGAGCAAAGAAAAAAAGTGTGCTTTATTGGGGAAAAGTCAATAAAAATAACTATAAGATTGAAAAACATTACTTATGAATCATGAAGGATTTGTTTAATTGTAAATAAAGAAAAAAAAATACAGGGGACCCCAAGCTACTCATGGGTTGAAACACAGCCCTGTTGCTCACACACAAATACAGACAGTCACAGAAGAATTTAGGAGTGTGGATGACAACCGTCCATATTAAATGCAATATTAATCAATTGCTTATTATTCTATTGTGTCCTTTTTGTTCCCAAGACTTCTGCCAAATGTGCAGAGCTTAGAGTAGGTCCAGAGGCAGCAGCAAGAGAGCTAAGGAATTGAGAAATAGCCTCAATGAAGCAGGGGTGAAATAGCGGCNTTGTTTAGTCTGGAGAGCTTACCAGCAGCCTTGGCTTCCATGACAGAACACAGCCCTTTGCAGGTAGAGGTGAACAGCTGGCCTCCGTTTCCTCTGAGGACAGTACAAGCAGTGGGGTCTCAAGTGCAGTCAAGGAGGATTCAAGCAAGATGTTAAGAAGACCTTCCCAACCTCAGGGGATGTGCAAGGAGAGAATCTTCAGGTTTTCCGGATTTAGAATGTGTTGACTTATGGTTATTAATTATTTTTTAAGTCAGAAAGTCCAAGTTGAAAAATAAAAAGAAGAAGACAATCCTCCATGCAGGAACCTGGGGAGGAAAAGAATGAATAAATTGGGATCTGGGGCCAGAGACCATATGGGAGGAATGAAATGTCNGAGTTAGGATATTTGGCCAGGAGAAGACAAAATACAGTATGGAAAAAAAGAGGGAATTTGAATAANAAAAGAAAAAGAGAAAAGTATGGGAAGTATTATAATAAGCAGACTATTTCAACAAAAGTTTTGTTTTTTTGGTCATGGGAAAAGAATTCTAATTGTCCATGTGAGAAACAGCATTGACTAGTGGTTGACACGCTTCTCCAGGTGAGGTANTTAATACAAGAATCAAGGTCGAGAAGCAGGTTGGCCATATTTTATTTCTGCACTTATAAAACAATATAATAAACCAGAAAAAAGGACAAAAGGACTTTTCAAAGCTTCCCCAACCTTTTGATTTTATGACATAAGGGAAATGGCGATTATGTGGCAAGTAAACAATGCATATATACCACACAAATCAAGGGCTGGCAATGTCCAGATCAAAGAAGCAGTATTCAAATAGAAGGAATCACTAAAGAAAAAAGAAATTCCAAAAGTCGTTGACATTGTTAGCAGGGGAGATATGTGTGTAGGCTCGGTGGTGTAGGCTTTGTGAAGACCAAACTAAGGAACGAGACCCATGGATTTAAGAAACTTGGAGTCTAAGCCTGCTGCCTGTGTGATAAGAATGTTGCTTTTTTAAGACAGTCATCTGTGGTCGCAAATCTATGGCACTTGGAATGGTCTCAGTTGTAGAAACACACAACGAATAGCTCAAGGATGCACATTAACTTTTAAGATAATCACTGGCATTAAATTATTTTCGTCTTCTTTAAGCTATCATTTCAACTCCCACAGTACTTGGAATTATGTGTAAGATTTCCAAAGCATTATATGGTGGACATGTGCCAGCACTCCACTTCCAGTTTACTGGGTTAGTTGTATCAACTTTCTAGTTACCCGAGTTTCTCCAGACAGTAGCTGTGCCTGTTGGAAATGGATTAGGTCCTCTTTACGTTGGGCTTTTCTGAGCAAATGCTCAGAAAAAGGGCATTGGTGTGTTCCATCGAATGGGTTTTACAGCTCATTTTTTTCTGACATAAGAAACTTTTCTCCTCTGTAATAGAAAATAGAGTCATATTTGAATTTGTCAAGGTAGTAGTTATGTATTTTTTTTTTTTTAACATTCTGACACACAGAATGTAACAATCTAAAAATAGATCCCTGGAAATAATTTTTTATTGCTTTAAAAAAATGTACTTTGAGTTCACTTGTAAAATGATTTAAGTTTGGAAATCTCCTCTCTGTCTGTCTGACTGTCTCTGTCTCTCTTTCTCCTTTATCTCCCTCTCTCTTTCGACAAAGAAAAGCCTTTTGTTCTGGTCTCTGCCAGTGCCTTATTCTGTGACTTTCTGCTGTCCCCTAGTGGCACGTTAATCTTTTTGACGATGGTGTGATTGCCCCTGGAGCCAATTCTCTTCCTTTCTGTTCTTTCTTCCGCCTCTTATTAGTAGACACTTAAGATATTATTAAACAATCCATGGTTGCCTGTTAGAGGCAGCAATCCCATTCTTTAGAACAAACAGCTTTCTATCTATGAGTCTGAGTAAGCATGCCCGGGGAAGACAGGCCGTCGAGAAACATTATTCTGTCCTGTATCTCCCCCAAATTTAGGTTCTCAAAAGTCTCACACAAGAATTGATGAAAGCAAAGTGCTGCCAGCTTTGACCGTTCTTACACAGCATATGGATGGCAGTGAAGCATAATTTGTGACCGGTTAGACTCTTCTTGTCAATGGGTTTACAAACAAAAAATTTAAAGAGTATTGCTTTTCTTTCA
>LZPO01098421.1:0-13747 GCA_001675575.1 Neotoma lepida | reverse complement strand
GTGAAAGACAGACTCTCATTCACAGTTGCCAAGACGACTTAAGAGATAGTCTTAAATTTTTCTCTGTGTTACCTCGCTACATAAATCATAAACTTTCAATAAACNAGAGCTGGATTGGCTATTTACATCTTATGTCATTAAGCCACAGTTTCATCTCTGATGTGATGCCCGAACATTTCTCAGCATATCCTTTTAGTTTATCGAATTTGTCATTTCAAACCGAATGTGTAAGTTTGTCAGAAACCATAGTTTGGTTTTTAAAAAAAAATAATATTAACTAATAAAAGACTATAAAGCTGGCTTGTAAATCCCTTTAAAAAATGGCTGAAAGTATTATGAAGACTTTACAAGAAAAGAAAAAAGAAAAAAAAAAACTCGAATGAAATCTAGCCCATGAATTGAACATTAGAGAGATCTGAGCTGAGCTCTGAACTAATGATTGCTTGGCCCTGTTTGGCACTTACCGTGGTTTTGACAATGATCACTTGACTAGCAACACTATTTTCTTTCTGAACTCAAGGGGAAGAGGTTTGGGAGTGGGGGCAGGGAGAAGGAGGCTCAAAGCCTAGGAATTCCTATTTCTCGGTAATTCGAGTGTACAGTTTGGCCATGTGGAAGCAAATGAGCTAAGCTGTAAGGCTCCCTTCAACGACATGAAGCTTGTTTCTTCAAAGAAAAGTTGGTGCAGTTTTAAGCTGCCTCTCTTCTGAAAGGTCAGATGGCTGCCCAATTTAGCCATTTTGTCTGTTTATACATACCTCCATTGGGATAAGGCATTAAAAACAAAGCCCTGGATTGCAATCAATCTTGGCCTAAGTGCAAAGTCACCCGGCCAATGCTTAGAATCCTGTGCCTAGCATAAGGAAGGGGGATGGAAGGGTTTTCTCCTCCTCCATTTCTCCAGAGAAAAGATCAACCCCCTCCTACGCCTCTGTGGGGCTCACACTACACCCCCTTCAATCCTGACCCACCACCTAACCTCTCAAATTCAAATTACATGGTTTTCTAAAAATATATCTTTCATCAAACATNGTAATTTACAGTAGCTATTTTTCNCAGAGAAACGTCTGATTTTTGTTTATTTTTTTTGTTGTCTATTCAAATTGTAAATGTTCTAAAAAAATGTTCTCCTGGAGTTATTTTTAAAACCTCANGGTAAGTTAGGTGTAAACACTGTGACTGTTACTGAGAATGTAGGAAACAACATATTTTTGACTGATTGCTGGGGGTGAGGATGCCATTTGGAATTTTAATTAATTTAATTTCCATGTTAGATAAAAATGACTCTGAAAAATCTTAATTCTAATGAATAAATGGATTTTTTTTGCCATTGTAAATTCCATTGAGTTGATTATTGAGTGGATTTATGGGAAAAATACAGGATAAAGTTTCCTTTAAAAAAATAAGTCTAGGGACAGTCTTAATAAATCTTTTGAAAAGTAATACAGTATCATCAGTGGTCTATTCTCTACAGGATTAGTTTTTCCAAAACAATAATAAAGCTGAGCAGTTCTACTTTTTACAACTCTGGAGACTATCTAAACAAAATGAACAGATTTATAGGGCTATTTTTAGTGTGTGTCACTGCATTACAGTTTACATGTGCTTTTAAACCTTATTTGACATTCCTAGCAGAACACTCATTAAGATCTTTAATAAAGACAGTCTCCATAGGGCAGTTACCCCAAAAACCAAAGTTGAGGTGTGTATAAGAATGTTCTTTTGGACTCTACGTCATGTAGCTTTATTTCCATTTGTCTAAAACAGCAAAGCTCAGAACTCAAATGCAGATTCAGAGGGTCTGTTTATACCCCCCTCCCCCCGTCCCGCCCAGGTATTGGTGGTACGTTCTAAAAACCGAAATAAAACCACACTTTTTGATGATGGAAATTTTCAAAGAGCAACAGGTAAGTCTGTTACGATCACNTAACAATTATTTTCCCACAATTTGTAGATTCACATCCAAATGAACAGTAACTTGCAGAAAAAGCACAGTGTAACTGTGACTTTCTACAAACCAGTCTTGCATGAATTAAAAAAAAAAGCGTGGACGATCTTATGTAATGTTATGAAATATGTCACCACAGATTTATGGAAAAACCACAGTTGCATTTTAAAATACAGTCAGGAGGATTAAATGTTTGCATTTTGGCCACACCAAGTTTCTTTAAATTTTCCATACGGGAAGAGAAGTGTGATTCCATCCTAGGGAGTTCCATCTTCACTTGTGTACACAAATAAGGAAAGAAGAATCCATCTCCTTTGCTTATTTTGAAAAGATTATTTCAGCAAGAGGAAAATACCAGAAAGACAAAGTCAGATGCAGCTTTAAGCATGCTGTCATGTCTTTTTCTCCAATGGGAAGGGGACATTTTGATAAGGTTAGACTGTCCAGGGAACTAACTTGACATCCTTCGCAAAGTGTTATGTGCTTTCATATTAATTGTGCTCATGTAAAACTCACAGTAAGGAAATGCCTTGGCTGTAGACATCGTTTACGGAGCCTTATAAAAAGAGCTCAGATTCAAAGGTAAGAAAACAGCCAGGAATTTTACACCAACTACCCCCTGATAAGATTATGTTTTCAAAGCAAAAAAACATGTCTACATAATGTTGTGGTGTGGAAATATCCGATTAAACTCTTAGGAAAACACACTTTCCCACAAGCGGCCTCTTTATTTGCCGCACCTCAGGGATCTTATTAAAAGTTAGTGTATTGCATTTAAACCTGAAAAGAGATTCGTGTAAAATTATGGCTTCACAGATTGCTCTCTGAGAACTGAAGAGGAAACGAGAAAATGATACATTTGGACTCAGAGTCACGGTGACTGCCGGAAAAATGTCAATGAAGGCATTTGGGGTGGTTTCAGCTACAGACGAATCAAACGGCCGAAGAAAGCAGCTTTAGAGCGAGATGGGTGTTTTTAACAAGTTAAACATGTTACTACGACGACCTTAAAGCCACGTTGTAAACAATAGCTCTGATTAAAAGATTGTCAGGGTCGTTTGCTTAAATTTTTTTTTCTTTTTTTTTGTATTTGAAGTTTTCAATCATCCTACTTGGTTTTGCAGTATAAAGAAATGAAATATTTCTAGTATATTTATCAATTACTAGTTAGTTTGGTGGTGAGTACCTAACTTGCAGTTCTATTTAATAGAGGGCCAGTTTTAATTTCTTCTGGCACTTGGTTATCTTTGGCCTCATTAACATATGAATTAAGCCCAAATATCTTGAAATCTCAACCCATACCTATTCCTCCCCAAATCATAAAAATAATTTATTGTTATAATCTCAATTTATGGTTTAGTTAGGAAGAGTGAAACTATGACCTGGGAAGGACCACCCCGCCCCCCTCACCCCACACAGTTCCTGTCTGCTTTACAGTGAGGTTTGTGTGCTGCCACAAGTCCATGTGGCTAACACTTAATATGTTGACATAAAAGGAATGAGTTACTCTCCATTTAAAAATAATATTTAGATGAGCAAGCACGAGAACTCCTTGGCAAATAGATGCTTTTTCTCCTTGTAACTTTAACTAAAAAATATGAAAGAAAAAAAAGGAAAAAAATGAGATTAAANTTAGCCATAAGGCTAAGGTATTGCAAGCAGGGACAGATGAGAGATTTTTCAAAATTAAACTGCTAGGAAAAGCAATTGTGAAGTAGTCTGCTTTCTTATTTGAAGGGAGGAGGGAATTAAGGGGTATTATAACTGAAAGTGTATACCCATAGCAACTAAAGTGTTCTTTTAGGATATTCTTGCTTTGTTTTTTATAAATATCTTTAAAAAAATTCAACATGATACACAGCATTTTGTAATTTTGATGATCTTTCCAGTTCTGGTAGGTTTAGTTCAAATTTTAAAACATTGCTTTATGCGTTATATATTTTTATCCATAAAGCATTCTCCAAATGGTAGTTATTTATGTGAATAATAGAACAAAGCACGGAAATATGGCTTTTCTTCCTACTCCATTATTGAAACGGAATATGATCATTAGCCAGGGCTGAGGTTTAGACACAACACTTTGAAAAATAGCCTAAATGAATAGATGTCAAATTAATCAAGAATGGAACTATTACATTATTTTCAAAAACTATATATACCATTAGGGGTTTTCAGCTATAAATAATTGTTATGAAGAAAANAGGGAGTTTCATCTTAAAAAAATTAGCATACACCACCTCTTTGGGGTGTTAGAAAGATTGAGTACTCAACTAGGATTTGTGACAATCAAGACTGATGAAGCAGGATTATGATAACATCTCCTGCCTAAACCTGAACTTAGGAATTGACGCTGCTGCACTAGGGTCATTCTCTGACTGACTGAGTGTGTATCTCGCCTTTGTAGTCTGAAAAAAGTGTCTTTGAATCAGAATCACCTTCCTTCCCATCTTCAAAGATACCTCACTTCCAAAGCAAACTTTACTTTGTCCTGATTCCTTCTTACATTTTCTCCTTACTACTCAAGCCAGAGACAAATGCTATTTCCTCAGTCATTGATTTCTTTTCACCCTCTTGTGGTTAATAAGAATTTATCCTGGAGAGATCCTGCAGGTTGAAATGCATCTACAACTCAGTTTTTATTAAAGAAACAAAAACAAAACAAAAAACCAAACACCTCATTTATAGTGGAAATAGAAGTAGTTTCCATCAGTTTGTTATGTGGTTCACATACCTAGGTATATTTTTAATTNAACACTGGTCCACAAATAAGCAAATAATAGAAGTTAGTGGAGAAGCAGTTGATCTCAGGCTGACAGTGGCTCATTTATCTTTGTCCTAACTAGACAATGGGAAATGACACTCTGCTGTTGTTTTCTATGCGCTAAGATTTCCTTCTTAAACAAATGCAGTCGAGGCGGTTTGTTTTCCGACANCCTGGCACATACTGCCAGTGGCCAGAGTTTTGTCTCGTCTTCATCCAGAGGGAGGATTAATCTTGGTGATGGTGCAAACGAAATGTATGTCTGGGGTCAAAGTGCACACTGCCTTTTGGGATCTGCATTACATTAATGTCATTTTTGGGTTCCTGACGTTAATCAAAACCAACACCATAAAGCGTCACTTAGCTAATTTGTGTATTATTGTCAATGTTACCATTAATTATGCGTTTGTGAGGAAAAAGAGGATTAATGAGATGTCACAGGTAATTTACAATGATCAGGCTCCCCAGGACATTAAGAAAACACTAGCTGGGTAAGATTACCATACAATCATATGCAAGAAGCAGAGGTCTTTGTTGAGGTACCACACTGATACTGTCCATCGTTATCAAAATCTCTCCTCAATCAGCAATTCCCAACTTTCACATATCTTGCTCATATTAAGTGTTTGCTTTGACCTGAAGTACCCAGAATTCANATATTAATAGGTCAGACTTTTGTTCAGGTGNCTCCCACTCCAAACAGAGAGGATAAGGGTTTGTTTCCCTTGAAAGGTGGGTAGTCACAGGCGGTTAATTCTCTACCATGCCCCATGAACTTGGGTTCACATTTAATATCCCTACAACACCATTTTAGGTGGTCTGGGTGGTTGTATTTAAATTAAGCATAAAACCCCTCTGATATGACAGTCCCTCACCCCCAGCTTACTCCTCAGAGCCATGTAAATAAAAGGCTTTTTTGTTCTCTCTTCCCTTTTCTGGAAGGGACATGGATTATATTAGCATGATACACATTCATGACAAGTATGAAGTGCAGCCTTGCACTATGGTCTGAAAGGTCATGTGGTAGAAACACAGTGCTGGGCCTTACTTCCCAGGACACCACCTGGTTGAGAGAGCTGCTCAGAGAATAATCAAACTCCTGGAGGTGAGATCAGAAAGTGTTTGGTTCAGCCTGTGATCCAAGAACCAAGCTTATTTGGAACCTGTGAGCCTGGTAGCAGAGGTTCTGCCAGCTGCACAGAGAAGGGTTACAGGAAGTAGGCCATGCTTCCAAGGAACCAGCAGACAATAATATGGAAACAGAAGAGAGAAGCAGACCAACTCTGGAATACTTATTTAACAGCTATTTGTGGATCGTTCATCAGGTCCTGGGAAACACCATGGTGACTGTGTTCCACAGAGGACAGCAAAACTGGACATGACCCATGAGGTTCAGAGATCAGGGTCTGGGCACCTAAATCAGTTTTCTGTTGGAAATGATTGCTGTGCTGCTGGGTGGAAGAAGGTCATGGTGGGTCATGGAAACCAGCACAAGGGCCATTTGGAAACACCATTTGCTGATTTGGTTTGAATTCTCATGAACTCACTTCATCCTAGCCTTAGTTTTTAATTATTTGAGGACACGATTGTATAAGATGAGATCTAGAATTATGTGTATCTGCCCTCCTATATATGAAATATAGCTTTCAATTCCAGCTCTGGGAGACTTTGAGAAAGTTACTCACCTNCCCTCTGTGTTAGTCTCCTCATCTGTGAAATAATAAACCTTGGCCAACACGGTAATGAGGATTTAAGGCGATAATGAGTGTAAATCACTTAGCACAGGGCTCAGCACACAGTAAGGATTTAATAGACTGATGGTTTTCAACCTTAAAATTTTATCAGAAACACCTGTGGAACTTCAAAAATGACAGTTTCTTGGCCCACACTCCAAACCTATCAAATCTTCATGTTTATGGGCAATCTCAATGTGTAGCCTAGGTGAAAAGCATTGCAGTAAAGATCAGATGTGTTTATTGTTTATTATTAGCAGTTGCTATTGACATAAATATTTTAATGAAAATCTTAAAAAGTTTTTACCTGATGTCATAGTCTAGGGACTGCAAATATTGGATCATGAATTTTATCAGGCCTTTATTTGTGTTATTATGATGCCTCAAGATCTGGACTTGAATTGTGGTATAGAACTCTGTGAACTAAAGCTCCATTGAAATCACCGTTTGCTTGTGTATGTGTGTGGAAGTATAGCTGGGGTGAGTGCAGCAGTTGGAAATGGCTGGCCTTATATGAAAGCTGTATTTAAGAAACATTGTCCATGGAGTAGAAGAAGGTCAGACCACAAGTGAGCTGAACTCCACCATCTATTAACAAATGAAAATAAAACATTTATTACATTGTCTACTCTCGCTTTTTTTTATATTTATGCTATATCCCAAGGAGATTTCCCCACTGGGATAAAATTTCACAAGCAGAAAGAGCGAAGGAGGGGGAAGTTTAAATAAAAATGTTTTATTATTGATTTGGCATTGTTGGGCTGGCCGTACAGATAGTGGAAATAATATAGTTTATTTCTTCTTTTTTTATTGGCTCTATAAAGTAATAGCTTAGCATAGCTATTAGTTTATCTTGTAACTAACCTTTGAACTATTTTTTCTGAGTTGGTTGCTTTCCAGAAAGAGGTATCCTCAGTGAAACAAACACTGAAAGCTTTTTAATAGCATACTGAAGAAGATACTAAAGCGAACAGCTTTCCCTCTGCCCTTCAGCATTTTATGAGTTTGAAATTTCTTCCTTTATTATCATGGCTCTGACTAAAATTAGAGATCTGTCTATGTATGGGCCTTATTCATATTCTTAAATTAAATGGCAATGTTCTTTCCTTCCACCATAGTAGAATAATGTGAAGTAGCGTTATTAAAACATTTTGAACTGAAGAAGCTTGTTGAGTGCTTAGACATTATCCATAAGAGATAGTTGTTTCTGGTATTGTTTTAAATTGAAAATGACAATATGTGGGGCTGAGCTTGGGATCCATTGGCAGTATTTAAAATGTTGGAAGTGTGTCTGCTTACATGTTTCANGTAAATGTGTTACAGTTACAATAATTGCTAAGACATTTAACTAAAGAGTAGAAAGTTGCTTTCACAAAAATTTCTTCTCAACACAATTATGAAAATAGTTCTCACTATTAGTCAGCTTCTATTTTCATGTCAAAGGAAAAAATTAATTACCATAGCATTTACATCTTCTGAATTGCTGGTCCAAACATTCAGGTAATGTAGATCACTGTGCTTCTACTTTGTCAATGAAACACCATCAAACTCATCATGTACTTATGGAGTATAAAGCCATGTATCTTTGAATTTTTAAAAGAAGAATTCCCTTAGCACCATCAGTTCACCAAGAAAGTCTTCGTTAAATGCCTTTGAACAACAATGCATTCATAATGCATATTCACTTATTCAATGTTCCCATGAACAAGTAGTTTTGAATGTCTTCTTACCTGAGTAAAACATTGACACCCTTTAGAATTTTAGCTTCATAGAATAAACCCTGGCTAAGATGGCCATAGACACTGTCTGATTCCATTAACTGTTTCAATAGCAACTCTTCGGGAGATGGGAATTATTAGAAGCATGCCAGCTTGATAAAGAATAACTAAACAAAACTCAGAGATCAGCTGGCATGTTGGTTCTGTTTGTCCTGACTCTAGGATTAGATAAGGGCCAAAATGAGAGAGTCAATATGTGGGGGAAAAACTGGACACATTAAGAGAACATAGAATTAAGTATGAAAACCAAACATGAGTATTCCAATTCTTCAGAATTGAAATGCAAGAGAGCCCCAGTTCCTCTCTGATGTAGGTCTGTTGCAGGGTAGAGGAGTGATATGAGGGGAAACATTAAGGACTTATCTGATAGACCTTCACTGCACACTGATTGAAGAAAACATAGGAAATAGTGCCTAGTCTGCATAGCAGCTCCAGTCATTTACATGCTGAGCAAATGTGGCTGTGGCTGTGGCTGTAGAGGCTCCGAAGAAGTCAACTGACCTGGAAAAGCTCTCCGACACATTTGGTGGTGTGATTGGGGTATTAGTTACTTTTCTCATCGCTGTGACAAAATGTCTGACAAAAGAAACTTAAGGAAGGGTTTATCTGGGTTCCTGTTTCAAGGGTAGAGTCTATCTGTCTTGTGGGGGAGGCATGAATATAGCATGAGGCAGCTGGTCACGTCACATTCACAGTCAGGTAGCAGAGAAAGTTGAATTCTGGGACTCAGTTATCTTCCTCACTTTTCCCATTTTCATTTAGTCTGGAACACCAAGCCATGGGATGGTGCTGCCCACATTCAGGAGAGCTCTCTCCTCCCTATGTAAACCATTGCAAACACTGCCACAGATATGCTCTGAGGTGTGTCTCCTAGGTGATTCCAAATCCTGCCAAGTTGACAGTGATCAAGCATTCTAGTTGGGAATCTAATACCAGGGATGCTTCCTGATTTTGGTCAACTGGTCCACACCATCACACTAAAGGGATTGTAAGGGACGACATGGGGAATCATTTTCAAAATAGGCCAACCAGAAAAAAAGGTACATGGATATATCAAAGAATAGCAATGATAATATTCTATATACCATTATCCATGAACTTCCATACAGTGTAGTAAGTGAATGTTCTCAAAGCATATGTTCCAGGGTTTTTGGAAATATCAACCACTTTGGCTCATGGTACAACTTCATTGAAAGTGATAGTGAAGAATGACTTTCAAGCAAAAAATTATTTTTCCCTACTGTGAAAAATGGTCTGAGTTTAAAGACTGCTTAAACTTGACTGCTGCCCAATTTATCTTTGAAGCTCCAGGACCTGACATTCTGAGCACATAACAGGCCAGAACTCAATAAATACTTATTGGATGAATAAATATTCAACTTGTAAGGTGGTTTGAAGTAATATGATTACAAGAAGGCAGGGCAGCATAAATATATTAGGAATATCCTGAGACCATGTCTTTAACCATGTAACAAAATTGTGATGACGGAGTACACTGGAAATCAGATAGGTCAGCATGGCATGGATGTGCACTTGCCCCTGAAAAATGAATATATGTTTTTTCTTAAAACAAACAGGTTTGGGGAGTTAAGAGACTGCTTAGTGGATAAGAGCACATGTGGCACCACTCTTTGCAAAGGACCTGACTACAGCTTCCAGCACCCTCATGGGGCAGCTCACAACCACTCATAATTTCAGCTCCTGGGGGTCCAATGCCCTCTTCTAGTCTCTGTAAGAGCCTGCATAAATGTGAAACACATTAATAAACACATAAATAAAATAAAAACAAATCTTAAAAGAGTAAGTTTGATATTGATTGCCAGAAACAATATAAGATCTTATAGACCAGTGGTTCTCAACCTTCCTAATGCTTCAACCCTTTAATATAGTTCCTCATGTTGTGGTGACCCCAAAACATAGCATTACTTTTGTTGCTACTTTATAACTGCAATTTTGCTACTGTCATGAATTGTAATGTAAATATCTGTGTTTTCTGATGGTCTTAGGCAACCCCTGTGAAAGGGTTGTTCAAACCCCAAAGGGGTCTTACACCACAGTTTAAGAACCACTGCTATAGACAGCGACTATCACATCGCTTTTAGGTTCTTTAAGTTTATCAAAATAAATAAATCTGTTCTAAGATTAGTATAACCAGTTAATAACTCACAGTACAAAAGATGAACAAAAGGAAGAAAACGTGGAACCAAGAAACCATCTAGGTAGTCAAGCCTAACTAGTTCATAATATGACCACAACCACTTTTAAAAAATATTGGTCTTTTCCATGCATATAAAAGTTGATTAGGATCATACTTAAAAGTGAAGCCTAGGGTCCTGGAGTGATGGCTCAGTGGTTAAGAGTAGCTATCGCTCTTGCAGAGGACCTGTGTCAGGTCCCAGTACCCACATGGCAGCTCACGACCATCCCTAACTACAATTCAGGGGATCTGATTCAGTCTTTGGACATCCATGGGCACCAGTCATGCACCTGATGCACATCCATACATTCAGACAAAACATTCATAGATATAAAAATAAATAAATCTAAAACAAAAAGTGAAACAGTCATTTTCTTTATGCCTCATCTTCCAAGATGTCCTATATGTCTGAAGGGATGCAGATTAGCCTGCGTCTAATTCCTTATTTGAGTGTATAGATCTTTCCTGTACATCTAAAACGTACAAAGAATGCATATAAGACCCTCCCTCATTCTCTCCATCTCCAAGGTGGTGGAAGCACTAAGGAATTCTCCTTTGCCTTTGTCTAGGACCCATTTCCCTTCTGTAGTCTGGTCAGTCCTAATACTTATTTGTTCTGTTTTTTGTTCTCAGGGTCTCCTATGCTGATTATCAACAGTTCCCTTATTTGGCTGTTTGGATTTTTTATGTAATTGTGAATTGAAGCTCAATTTCATTCAACCCCACAGTAACTCTTTACCATGAAAGACTCTAGAGCCTCTCTGGTAAGATCTCATTGCCCTGTGCTGTCTTCACAAGCAGAGATAAGGAGGACGCATTGAAACCTTTCCTTGCCTGTTTTCTCCCTCTCACACTCCCCTATCACCTTTCTTGCCCCCCCCCAGCTTTCTTTCCAATCTCTCTCCTTCACATAATCCTCAAAACATGAATGTTCTGAGGTTCCTAAGCTTGTCAAAATGAAGAAATCTGTTCTAGATTAGTATAAGCGATACATAGCTCACAGCACAAAAGATAATAGGAAGAAAAACATGGTAATCAANAAACAGATGAATTCTCAATATGATTCTTTCCCCGTTTTCTGAATTTGCTTCTTCTTGCAATGAGGCCTGCACTTACATGTGACCAACTATGCTGTTTTTAGGATAATTGTTTAAAAATCATTTGTTCAGAGGAATCTTTTCTTCCATTCTAGATATAGCTAGATTTCTCATTTATACTTATTATTTTTTTCTAGATGAAATGTCTGTGTAATTATCAATCTAGCAATAGATAAACCTGAAATTGAGTATTGTACATCTGGGAATTGTCTGCCACTCCTGGGCAGTGGCTTGCACATGGCTCCTTAGGATTCTAAGCCTCATACCCCACTGTAACTCACCCCCCAACTCTCATTGCCTGGGGTTGAAACTCAATGCTTAATTCTAATGGCTAGGATACAGCAAAAGAATTAAGCTCTCACTTCCAAAATCAGACTACAAAGAGGCCATGATCTCCGGCTCTCTGTCCTTCTTTTCCTCATTCTGATACTTGCCCTGAAGGCAGCACTGTGGAGCTGTGAACAGCCCAATGGACAGCTCAACTGGTCAATGAACTGATACTGCTCGAAATGGCCAGGGGAGACCTTAGACATGCTGTAGGGCAGGAGTAGACTTGGAAGCAGGTTTTTCCTAGTCTAGCTTTGATATTCAGTCTCTGATGATATACTGATTACAATTTCATGGGACAACTTGAACTGAGAAACAGGTGAACCAAGCTGGGCACAGAACCAGTGGTGTGGTATGGCAAGCCAGTTCTATTCTGAGCTATATTGTTATGCAGCTACACACAGCTGATACAGGTTTTGGTATGCAGAAGTAGTTTGCTGCTGGGATGAGAAAGTGGGCCAAGGCCGGTGAGATCCGGAACAGTGTGTGATAAAAAGCCTAAATCTTGAACATCTGGAAAAATTTCATCTGTGTCTCTTATAAATTATATCTACTGAGAGCATACCGACAATAAACTGTCCAGTTACCTTTGATAGTGTTCTCAGCAAAACTGCCAAGATTAAGATGTCTTAAATGTTGCCCATGCTCAGGCTGGAGAATTGTGAATTCTCGTGGTGGCATCCATTTATGTGTATAATTTCCATCTCCTCATACTTGTAAGGTGCACCACATATAGCAGATGTGTACACCAATTTGATGTGGGACAGGATACTTTCCCACAGCTTTGAATATGGTTCTGAAGCCTCCCATGGACTTTTTATTGGTACCTTGCTAGATTCTGTGCCAGGGAATATATGACCATACTCCCTTTTCCCTTTAATAGAAGTGAAGCATAACCCTTCTATGTCAAACTTTGGTCCCATGGCTTAGTCATTTTTATTATACATATATCCTTAGGTTGTGTAAAATTTTTGCAAGAATATGACCATCTGATATTAATGTAAAGGCAAATACCCTTTTGCAAAGCCTTGAGCTAAATCCATTTTAGTGTTTTGCTTGTATTGTTGAGGAAAAAAATCATTACCTACCCTGAAGGAATTCTTGCTCATGTGTAATGGAGAAAAAGAAGCTTATAGTTTTAAATGTCTAAAGATATTTGAGTCAAGACAGCTAAGGATGTAAAATTATGTTGTATAATAGATGTTATTTCTTTGAAAGTGAATATAATTAAATATATTTTTACAGATCATTAGATAGCGCACCTATGTATTTTTTTATCTCTNATTTAATACTACCAGTTTTTATTTCATTGCACTGAGTAAAAAGAAGATGAAGCCTAATTGACATATACATGCCAACGATGTTTAAAAAAACAAAATTTAAAGAAAATTTGCAAGCATTTAGATAAGGGTTGAGAGCTAGACTCTTTATAAAGCCTTTTATTAAGGCCTAGTGAAGTGGAGAGAGCGTGGGGCAGTGCCCTCGGTCCCACTGGCATACATTATTTACCAGGATTTGAGGGATTAGGGATATTAAGGTACATGTTTCTAGGATCAATCATTGCAACTGCCATTACTTCATAGGACACACATCTCTGTAAGACGAACTTCTAACCAGTCTTATTAATAAACACACAGAACAAGAAATAAGGGTGAAAATCTGACAGAGATCAGAGGAATTAGGAGCAAGCCACCACTAGCCTCACCTCACCAACGCTGCCTCTACTTCCAAGGAGCGAAGCGAAGAGAAGAGAGCGACTTCCGGTCTAACCCGGCTTTTTATGCCTGTTCATTCGGCTAACTCATTTCCTATCCTCACCAAGCTACAACACTTCCTGTCTTGTCTGCATGGACCTTCAGAACTCTATGGCTGATGCTGGGATTAAAGGCGTGTGCCACCACCTCCT
>LZPO01098419.1:2000-14689 GCA_001675575.1 Neotoma lepida | reverse complement strand
ACATGAAGACTCTATACAATACTTTCCTATTCATAATCCATATAGTCCTGTGTGAGTTATGGCAGTCACTCAGTACACTACTTTTTAAAGTTTTATCCTTACACGTGCAAATTNTTTATCAAAGATTGTGGGTTCTTTGAAGTTATCTGTAGTCNTACTCTTTTACCCTGTAAACTCTAGCCTCATTGGTCTCCTTATCTTGGTCCACATAACTCAGATAATTGGGATTCCTCTCCCATTTAGGTCCTTTATATTTGTGCTGTAGTCCTGAGATTCTNCAGGCAGTGATCTGCAGTGATTTTGAAGCTCATTAATTTGTTTAATCTCTCTACAGATAACAGTCTAGGACTGTTCNCTGCACAGGATCATATTGTATGTTTGCCTGACNAATAGCTTCTGTTATAGACATGCATTTCTTATACCAGCTGACCCTTTGTTAGCAAAACTGGTGGTTTGAAAACAACATTTAACAACAAAATAGAAAGAATGATTTTTNAATGTATCCCAATAGAAGAAAAGTAAGTTCAATGTAAATAAGATGGCCAAATGTGCCGCCTTTGGATTTCTTCACCCTTCTTGTCTCTACCTCTACACCTGCATCATTCCTTTCTGCAGAAATAGGTTCTACTACTCATTTAATTATTTTCTGAAAACACACACACACACACAAACATACACACACACACACACACACACACACATTTGTAAAGAGAGTGAGAGACTTTGGAAAACCAATTCCTAGATGGGATGTCTTCATTAAACCACTTCCTTCAGGGCTTAGGGAGCTATGGAGAGCAGGAGGCAGAAAGATTCTAAGAGCCAGAGGTGATGAATGACTCAAAGGAACAGTGTCTCCCAGACACAAGAGGACTGACACACATATGAGCTCACAGAGACTGTGGCAGCAAACATAGTGCCTGCACGTCAAGTCACACAGGATTCTAGGACTGAGAAGGGAAATGGATACAATCTCTCATGCCTACCCAAGAACTATTTCCAATTGACAATCACTTGCAAAGGAAAAATTAGTTTCTCCAGTGAAATTTCACTGGATATACAAACCTCATTACAGGCAGANCCCATTCCCAGCAGTAAGTACATGGCCAACACAAAGCAAACTCAGTGGTGCTTTGTAGATTATTTTTTTGTCTCACATAACTTTGNGCATTTTTTGCATCACTAGTCTTCTGCTTGTATATTATGGTTTCTAGTCTTGTGTTTTTATCATTTTTTTTTGTGTGTATGTGTTTCTTATGCTTTTTATATTTTAAATTGTTTTATTTTTATTTTTGCCTGTTTTCTACAGAAAGAGAAAAAGAAGGCATGGAATTGGATGTGTGGGGAGGTGGGGAGGGTCTGGGAGGAGATGAAAAGTATGAGAAGAATATATTATATAAATTTTCAAATTAAAAATAAAATAAAATTTGTATTTATTTATTTTCATTTTATTTTATGTGTATGGGTGTTTTGTCTGCATGTATGTCTGTGCATCACATGTGTGCAGTGCCTGTGAAAGTCAGAAGAGGGCACCAGTCCCCCAGAACTGGAGTCACAGACAGTTGTGAACTGCCATGTGGGTGCTGGGAATTGAACCTGGGTCCCCTGGAAGAGCAGCCAGTGCTGTTTATTAATAAGCCATCTCTCCAGTTCTGTCAATTTAAATAATAGCATTATGGCAAACANTCCTCAATTTTCTACCTTGTTCATTAAATAGAATATTGCCAATTTTCTGAGAACTTCCTGACTGTTGCTTTTTATCATAACCTTTTCCTACCTCTCCAACACGAATGTTCTGTTGTGACGTAACCACTGTCCTTTCACTATTGCCTCGATAGATGATGAATCAGCAATCTGCCTTGCATTTCTTTGTCTCCTTGGGCTTCTTCAATAAAATTAGAATCATGCTGTAAATACTTCTTGCCATTTGCTTTTTCTCTATCCATTAACATATATTGATTAATATTCTGTTTTATTAAGAGTCATACTATTCCATGGATAGGCACATTTTTTTTTTCTTTTTGAGGCAAAGTTGGTTTATACAGGAAAGGTTTTAACAGAAACTTAAAGTGAGGCACAGGCCTTAAAAGGAGAGGGAGGACTTTAAAAAAAAAAGCCAGCTGTTTCTTCACCAAATCTCCACTCTCCATTTCTCACACAAGCAAAGCTTCAGGAGGCACTTTGAGTGAGTTTATAGCTACAACTACCACTTCTTACCGACTTCATACAAGTCTCACTCTGCGTCATTGTGCTCAACTTATGTCACTGTTTTTTGGGAAACTCAATCTAGTGGTAGAACTGAGCAAGGATCTTGGTTGTTAATAGTTTCCCTCAAAGGGGTGGAATAGAGATAAGGAGAGCCACCATGAGGCTGGCCAGGACATTGGTGACTTTGTGATGGTGGAAAGCTTAAGCTTCNTGANCCTCAGTTTTCTCACTTCTGTAACTGAGGCATCAAGCACCGTGAATGGGCAGGCATGAAAGCAGCGCAGGGTGTTGCAGCAGACAGCATNAGAAAACACGTGGCATGTGCTGACTCTTCCGTGCAAGGGTGCTGTCATCCTCATGACTGTGGATCTGTGAATGGTGGATAGGCTTTGGTGCAGGGAGAGGTTTCTAGAATGTTCTCTCTATCTTCTTTTCCTCATTACAGTCTGACGACATGTCATTGCTGGGCTGTATTATTTCTTTCTGTCCACAACAGGACATCACAGGGGGCATCTTCTAGTCATAAAGAATACTCTAAAATTAGAAACAAAGCAAGCAGCCCTTAGCATTGTCTAAGGTTTTGCTGAATGAATTTAAGCCTAGCATCAACTAACCTTAGTGTGTCTGCGAGTCTGCGACATGGTCAGCAAAAATTTAATGGGAACAAAGACTTTTCTGAAGAGAGGGTTGAGGCTTCCCACAAAATCTCAGAGACATCTGTGTCCTAGACAAGGTTGGGGGCTACTGTTCCTGAGAGGAGAGCCACTGCTGGAGTGTGACTCTCCTGACCTCCTTGTTCCACATTGCTTTCCTGAGCAAAGCCTTGGAATTATTGCTTTTTTCACCATAGAGATGATAAGTAGCTGTGCATCTGGTAGACATGCACACAGCCTGGAAGAAAAGAGAGGCTATTGCATTGGTCTTCTGGTGGCAGATGTATTAGAATATTGATTTTAATCAATGTAATTGAGAATGCTAGAATTTAGAATGACTCGTCTTCCCCATGGCTAGACATCTTAACTTGGCTTAAACAGTTGACAATTCCAAGACTTCATTGTTTTCCTTTTGGCTGGAACTGTCAATAAACCCAAACGGAAAGAAGAGAGGCATCTATACAGGTTTCCCAAGCCTTTCAGAAAACATGGTATTGTTTCTTTAATGCTATACATGTTAATGTACCAGNATGATGATGTTGTAGACATTAAGAGAACGGGAATTGAAAGAGAATTCCTTTTAGAAGGAATGAAATTTACAAAAGAACATCTCACTGTGTCCCCAGAGCAGGGCTGAAGCCCACAGTGCTANCTGGTGTCCCCTTAGCAGTGNTGCAAACAAGGCAAGATTCTCATGGGGAGACTCAATGAGCACAGGAGACACTGTGAAAGACAGCTTCTGCAATGTCTGAAGGAACAAACGATGCCAAGCAGACAGGCATCTGGCTGCAGCTGACACCTTAGCTTCATCTGTCTGGAAGTAGAGAATGGAATGGCACCTGAGCTGCTAGGATCTTTCTCTAGAAATCTGTGGCGTAATAAATATTGAAAAACAAACCCTCTCTGGGCTACAAAATAATAATTTTTCCTGAGCATACGAACAACTTGGGAAACAACTGAGACAATGTAGAAAAGATGAAAGCGAAAGCCCCCGTAACCTCATCATTAAGGACAGCCCCAACTCCCTTCTTGTTTGTCTTCTTTATGTGTATCGCACCCNCTTTCTATAGCTATTTCTCTACTGTGGCTTTGGCCACACTTTATCAATAAGGTTTTATCTTGTAGTTTTCATTTATCATTGTATCATGAAGTGTTTCCCCAATATTTAAAGAAAACCTCGCAAAAGCGTCACATATAACGATCACGGAGTTGCCATTACATGGCTGTACCTTGATCCCTTGTTGATTTAAACTTGACCCTGTGCCTGGACATGCTCGTCCACGGATGTTCTAAATAGTTCTGTGATGAACATCTCCAGACATAAATCTTTGTTCACACCTCTTATTACTTCCTTGGGGTAGATAACGGAAAGTTGAGCTACTCAGGCAAGAGGGATGACCTTTTGCAAATCTCTTGGTATCTACTGTCAGATTCAGAGACATTTTAAATATGAGGAAAAGGTCAATAGAAAAGACTCCCCTCCAACTTCTTGCATAAAGCCGATTTACTGAAATTGCTGATCCAAACCAGATTTTAAAAATAACCTTAACACATTTGAAACTTAATAATTACTAAAATAACCCTACTTCCATGGGTAGACATTAGAAGAATGAGACATTAAGAGAATTCATTCAAAAAGTAATTATTGGGTATCTACAGTAGGTTGGTTACAGAGGATGGTTGAAAATAAACAGATGACAGGAAAACATAGTGTCCTGGATCCTGATGTGTTTCAATGCTAGTACTGACAGCATTGAAGCTTTGGGATCTAGCCACCGGTTATACTCTCATTTTGAAGAAGTTATATATCTCTCATTTTTCCTCTCACTATATCATTTTCCTACTGTGGCATACTTCAATAAAGGCATTTGAANAAAAAGTAAAATTAGCCTTGTTTTTCAGACAAACAAGCCAGTCAACNCTTCTCATGTCTCCTCTTTAACCAAAGGACTGAAGTTCTTCAAGATGGACCACTGCTTTACTGCTTGGCATTTGCTTTGACTCCTACAGTTGGTCGAGCAGCATAGTGAGCAATCCTCTCATCCGCTTGTGCCCCCTACCCTCCTCTCCCCTCCATTTTCTTCCTGTCTAACGGGCCATCTATTACTTGGGTGGAAATGGGATGTTATACATGTAAACATGTCTACCACCACTTCACACCAGTGTGACAGCTGTTGGACAACAAGCTGGGTTCTTTTCATTAACACTAGACACAATCTATAGTTAGCAAGGTTTATGTCTTCCTACTGTTACTGTCTAAGGCTAAGAATATCAAAGACAAAACATGGAACAGCCTGAACCACACTTTCCAGAAGTGATTAAAAATGTTTAGCCTGCATGGAAACTCAGGGCAAGGGCCAAGGAAGAGATGTTCAGATCAAGTTAGCTTCAGTCCTTGAGCCCAGACAGCCATCCAGTCTGTGAGACCCAGTGTCTACTGAGCAGAGCTATGCTGTTTCCTTTTTATGTATTTTTAGTTGCTTACCCAAGGAGAAGGCAAGCATGTGTTTTATTTGTTTTACATTTTCATATTTATTTTGTTTTGCTGTAATCCTAGTTTTATTGACTATGAAAGAACTCTTTTGCCCTAGAAGTACAAAATTGTTTGAATAAGAACTAATTTTTCAATATNTAGTCAAATACTTCAGAAACTGCTGGAAATAATAAATCACCAACAAAAATGGATTCCATTGTTCTTTTTTGTTATTTTTTCTTTTTAACTTTTTAAAAATTTACCCTTTGTNTCTTTCACATCATGCGTCTCGATCTCATTCATTTCCCAGTCCCTTCATATCCACCCTCTGCCGTTGCAACTCTGACCCCAAATAGAATAAAANTGAAGAAAATAAAAAGGAAAAATCTTGTCATGGAAGCTTTAGTGTGACGCAGTGAGTCACGCAGTAAACTCTTTCATCCATATATCTTTACGTGCTAGTATTCATTGCAAAGAGTCAGTGGTCTGGTTTGAAGCCTCTGGTTTCTGCTACACTATTGATGCTGGGCCCTCACTGGGGCTCCTCTTGGATAGCCTGTTGTTATTCTGTGTCATGGAGATCCTGCAGCTTTGGGTCCACAGGACTGGCCCCTTCTAGTGCTCCTACAGATCATAGATGGGGTGGATGTTGGGGTAGGCCAACTCATAACCCTGGTTCGTAGTCTGGGTAGTTGCAGGGTTGGTCAGCCTGCCAGCTCTCTCCTGTCTTCGCCACCAGGGGGAGCTCTCCAGTATTGCCCTGCCAAGTTCATCTCTTGCAGCAATGAGCAAGGGGCAGGACTAGTTCTCCTGCTTTCACACCCTCGTGGTCGGCTTTTTCATANCTGGACCATGAGGGCCAGCTCTACTGTGTTGCCCAGGCGAGGTGTGGGGGTCATTCTCCCTAATGCTGCAGCTGGTGGAAGGCAGAAACAGCTCTCCCACTCTTATGACCTCAGGATCAGCTCTCCCACCCACCTCAGGCATAGAGGGGTGAGGGGGAGGGCATCCCTTTCCCATCCATCTTGCCAAATGGCAGACAAGGGGTGGGGCCAGGTCTCTCATGCTCACATTCTCAGGGCGGCTCACCCACGCCCCCCTCCCCAAACAGGGTCAGCTCCCCTGTGCTACCCAGACAGGGGCAGGGCTCACTTTCGCGATTATTGCAGCTGGGGAAGGGGAGGGTTAGTTCACTTACCAGCTGGAGGTGGTAGGGATGAGGGGGGAGGGCATCTTTCCCTCACTCCCACCACCACACTGCAGTTGAGGAAGGTGGTACCAGCTCTACCTCTCTCATGCCCTCAGGGCTGGCTCACCCACACCCCTGTCTACAGGATCAACTTTACTGTGTTGCCCAGGAGAGGCACAGGGCCTGATCTCCCAAGTGCTGCAGCTTGTGAGGGGTTGGGTCAGCCTTCCCACCTGCTGCACTGGTGTGGGGCAGGGAGGAGGGCATCTTTCTTTCACCATGCCACCACATGNCATATAAGAGGGGTGTGACTTGCTCTCCCACTCTCGCGCCCTCAGGGCCAGCTCGCCAATACCCTGAGAATGGGCTCCGCTCTGTTATGCTGCCCAGGTGAGGTGTGGGACTCTCTTTCCTGAGTGCTTCAGCTAGTGAGGGGCAGGACCAGTTCTCCCTAGTGTTGAGGCAATGTGGGGTGGGGTCAACTCTGTACATCCCTATCTTCTTGCCCTTTGGTGGTATCAGGAGCCTCGGACATTAACACAGACCGCGGCTGCATGAGAGCCATGAAGCCAGATATGGGCCCTAGCAGAAGCCCAGGCCTAGACATCACCATGTCCCTGAGTGGCAATGAAGCCACCCACTTCAGCCCACTCATGTCTTTCACCTCTTCAGACATGCCTCTGTCCACAGGACATGAACCATTCTATCTCTCTTTCCCAAACCGCCCCAAACATTTGCTCACCATAGTAGTGCCCGTCTGCTTGGTGCCACAAGGTGCTGGGACGGCCCATGTTTTCTCCTCGGAGCTCGAGGTGAACCACCCCAGGCCTGCGCGTGGGTCTCCTTGTCCCACTCTATCCATCACGGTGCTGGGCAGGACCATGCTTCCTCATCATAAAGAGATCATAATAGTGCCCAACATCCCTGAGAGTGCTCCTAGTGGGTGTGGAGGTGTTGTTGGAGTTCTCTCTGAGGCCAGGGCTAGAAAGTCCGAGATGCCTTTGGTTGAGATCTCTGGCCCCAGCTGCATGGCATGGGGCGAGTGTTGCTGGAGTCCCTTGATTCCATTGTTCTTAAAAGCCACTTAACATCCCTAGGAGTTTCACATAAATGACCCCATTTTTGTGTCATTCCCTAGAGAAGCTACTTGATCCCACTCTGAGGTGGACTGGGGTTAGATTATTTTTTAATAAGAGAACATCTACATATTTTCCCTGGGAAAATGAACAAGAGTGAATATTGGCAGAAATCAGAAAAAGATCTCAAAAGTCATTACCCTGTTTTAATTGTTTTCTTCAAATATAATTTCCTTGTAAGGATCCACCGTGAAAGGCTACAGTTTCCACGGAGTTTAATGAGTGGCCATTTGTATATCTACATCTCTCAGATTTGTGTATAATTCCAGCATCATTTGTAGGCCTTGGTGGAAATCANTATGATAGGGGAATTCAAGTTTGGAATCATAACACTTTAGAGGGAGAATCATTGTTGAACACAGAATGGTTTTCAGAAGTAACCTTCTAGAGGCAGGTTGCCCTGTTCAATCTCTGTCCAATTCATTCTAGCTCTGGGTTCTAGTACCATGACTTGACTACTCCGTGCTTAAGCCTGTGGGCCTTACTCCTCTTATGAAGTGACAGAGAGGACAGAATGAGATTACTGTTGTGAAGTGCTGTAGCAACTAACTGACACCTGCTAACTGATCCTGAGACAAGGCAAACACAAAATGAACTTCTTTCAGGNTTAGTGGAATGGGTCTCAATAGATGGAACCAATTCATTTGCCCTCTGCCTGTGTGTTTTCTTCCTTAAGCTTGTGAAAATGCAAGCCANGCATGCACACATTTCTGGTTTCCTTTCTCTGGTTCATAGACATTTTTACCATGTTAGATTGAAAAGTTTCTGTTCTCTTTAATGATGTTTNCCTTTTATCTGTCCAGTGATAATCCTTTCTGTGCTCTGACTATGACATCATATCCAAAGTATATCAGTACTTTATCTTTCAGGCATGAAATTAGTGTGACCAGCCTGGAGTTTCTGAAATTGAAACATAGACTTTATAAAATCATACTAAAGGTTTGGTATGAGACACGTTAGATAAGGTACGGCAAGCTGGACATCCTAAAACACAAGCACAAACCACTCTGTTGCTTGGATGATGGCCAAGTCCTTGCATTTTCTGACACTGGAGGTTTTTTTGATGGTGTTCAAATGTTATGCTCCAACAATATCATCGTCGTCCATGTGGAGTCTCTGGGTTTCACCTCTCTCTGGCCCTTAGGGGTCCTTCCACATGCTTGTAACTAAGTGCAAGCTTTTGCTTGTTTGGTCATTTTAAAATAAAGACTTACTGGATTTTATAAATAGAAGAGTTAAAAATTGTTTCCTGGACTATGTATGCTTCCCATTTCCTTCACTGCCATCTCCACTGTGTCTGCTGTAACACGCTCATCTCTGCCCAAGACCTTTCCCTGCAGTATTTAACATGTCTTGCTTCCTGGTCTTTCTGCACATCTCACCATCATCTGTTGTGTGACAACCTCCACAGTGTTTATATCCTCATCTTACCTGAACAATTATCTAATGATCTGATTTTTTTCCCTCTTTCAAACCAGTTATTTTAATCATGTAAATATGTTTTTATTTTAGTTTATGTTAGGATTAAAGATTACAAATGCCCCAGCAGACACATCTACACCACAAATTCTGCATCTGTCTCAGAGAACATCACAGAAGACAGCCCAGAAAGATTGTTATGAGTCAGAACACCAGGAGGTCTGCTGGGAGACTGTCTCTCCTAGTGCAGAAACACGACTAAAACAATGACACTATCAATGAACATGTTTATGAGGAAGGGGGTAAAGTTCCACAGGGTCCATCCTCTAGGCAAAGAACTACAGGTAACTAATGACTGTGGGAAGAGAGGATTAGTCTGTCTCAGAAATTGATTGTCCTTATTGGTTGTCCAACACAGAGTGGTCAACCTTGAAACTCAACAGGCTGTACTAGTATATTTAATAAAACACACACACACACACACACACACACACACACACTTAACAATAATCATCAAAGAAAATGAAGTTGTTAACTTGGAGGGGCCTGGGAGGGACTGGAGAGAGGGAAGAGAAGGATAAAGTGAGGTAATTCTGTTTCAATTAAGATTAAAAGAATTATGTATTTTTGCAAGGAAGAACGAAAAAGACTATATATGTGGTGTGTGTGTGTGTGAGTGTGTGTGTGTCACAATGTGTGTATGACAGTCAGAGGACAACTTATGGGAGTTTGTCCTCTTCTTCCACCATGTGGGTCCAAGGGATCTAACTCAGGCTTGGCGGCAAGTACCTTTAGTGGTTAGACAATACAAAGTGAAGACAATGGCCTCAGAGGAGAAAATACTTCTTTTGCAGGAAAAAAAAGCTCAAAGCCCAAACTGGGTAATGTCAGAGGAGGGGAACAAGGGCCAGACCGGAGATGAGAGCAAAAGCAACAGAAAGCAGAACAGGTGAACATGGAGTTAGGGCAGAGCTGTGGGGCAGAAGAAGGCATTTTTGTATGAAAAAGAAAGTGGGGAGGAAGAGGATGCAGGAGTCAGGGCTTCAGAAGCTAATGCTGGCATAAGGTGAGATACTCATACTGTGAGGCTGCAAATGAAAATGGAGCTTTGGAAACTGGGAAAAATGATTGGCATTGGCTCCTGCTTTAGAAAGAGACTATGGCTAGGCAGTGCAGGATGTCCTAGAACAGAACAAGAGGGACCAGCGAGGCACCTGAAATCAGCAGGGACAGCACTACAGGTGGTGTGGGAGGGAGATGATGTCTTATTGTGTAATGCTCTTGAGTCTCTGCCTTAAACGTTGGCACAGAAATCTAAGTGCCCCTCTCACCCTTGGCAGAGTTAGGAGAGAGAGGGAGAGGGAGAGAGGGGGGTAGAAAGAGAGAATCTACAGATCATTCTTGAAAATGCAATTAAANGCTTGGTTCAGATGATGAAGCAATTGGGATGCCATGAGGGCAANCTCTAGCAGGCAAGGGTGGTAGTTCTCAAGGGATTTGGGCACAAGGGAATATACTGGAACACGTGATAACCGTGGCTGGGTTATCCAAGAGCAATTCTCAACCTGTGGGGCNGAAGGNTCACATATCAGATATCCTGCATATCAGATATTTATATTCCAATTCATAACAGTAACAAAATTAGTTATGAAGTAGCAAAAAAAGTAATTTTATGGTTGGATGTCATCACACGTGAGGAACTGTATTAAAGTGTCACAGCATTAGGAAGGTTGAGAACCACTGTCCTAGAGTTTCTGACCCAATAGGTTGGGGCCAGGCCCCCAGGACTTGCATTTCCAAAAAGTTCGTGTGTGTGTGTGTGTGTGTGTGTGTTTCTCTGCTTGCGGGCCAGCTTGCTGTGGATGATAATTAGAAGCACTCTTTGGGAAACTCTAGCCTAGGAAACACTGGTCCCTTTAGAGATTGATCAAAGTGGTCTTCAGTTCCTTTAGAACGATAAATCACCACAATATAAAATGAGGTAAGTGAGCATGCTCTTCTAATGCTCAGCTTACAGACCGATATAAAACTTTACACAAGAAATGAAAACATTTGAAAATGCCATCNACTCTCATCAGCANGACTCGTTCAATGAAGAAAAAACTCACAAGTTCAGGTAGGTCCCCTTCTTGGTTTTGTGCTTCAATGTAGATTCTTACTTTTGTTTCCCTTTCGTCCACTCTAATTTCATATCTCCTCNACAGAGTTTCTCAATGGTGTGAGGGAAGGGGAGGGAAGAAGAGAGCCAGGAGATGTCTTTCCTAGCCTTAGATCCAGGGAGCCTTCAGAAGGATGGGGTGTTCCAAGACTCTGCCATGTGAGTGGAACAGCCACGGTGGAGGAAGAGGTCTGGAAGGCTGAGCTGGGCACTCTTCTGACTCAGCATCAGACTGGGGAAGCCGTCATCACTCTGCTCATTATGGAGGCTCTGGCTATTCCCCTGGAGTTTATCTGAGTCTGGAACACGAAGAGAACACAAGGGGAAAGGAAGGGATACACGCCTGGTGCTCAAAATCCGTCCAAAGCCTGGAATTGACTGTATTACACACTACTGTATCTCCTGGAGCATTTCTTGGGATAAGTCNGTGTTCTGTGGGTTCCCTGACAGATGCTGGCAGAATGACTAGAAGCCTTTAAACATCAGCATTTAAATATTTCACATTTTCCCCTGTTCAGACTGGAAAAAGGTGTTTTTGCTCTTGAAAAAGAGTCTGGAAATCAGAGCAATGATTCAGAGTTGTTTAAGTGTGGAAAGGGAAACAGTCTAGTCAGTAACTAATGAAAGCAAATGAGAGGTTGGTGGGTATTGGTGTCCATGAGGGGCCTGTGTGTGTTTGCTATTGCTGTTCACACCTGACATTTAATTTGAAGAAATAGGCTAAAGGTGGTCAGTGGGGCCAATCAGAACCAAAGACTGATGTCCAAGGTGGAACTCCCAGATGAGACACAGGGTAGGTATTCCATCAGATTTAAACCAAGTTTGGAAGCTGGATCTTGCTCTTGTCACCGTTTGAGCTCTAAGGGGAAATACAAAACCGTAAGTGATATTTATGAATTTGGATTGCTCTTAAGAATCTAGATCCACAATTTTAGAAGAGGAAAGAAAAGTCAAGGCTAGTATTGACAGACAACTCAAGGTCTCTTTTCNTTCTTTTAACTGCAATCAGCTGCTACTGTCCATTGGCTCCAGGATGTAACAGTTGCATAGCTCACAGGCCACCTTTGGTTAGCTGTGCCACCTTCAACACTGCTTTGATTAACAATTATAATCTGTTGAGGGAAATACCAATCTAAATGCCAAGTGCTTTCATTATGAAGTGATTGTTTAATATTTCATACTTTGAACCAAACCACATACCAGGATTGACTGTGTCAGCATGTTTTGCACAGAAGACACATGTTGAGCAGTAGACTGCTTAATTATGTGATTATTTGTCTTTAAGAAGACTATACAAACACGAATAGGAGCTGCTAGGAGAGGTGTATTGCTTTTCTGTGAACCTTAATCTATGTCTATAGGCATTACAGATTACAAGTTGGCTTTTAAAACAAATATCTAAAATGTAAATTACTTTTAGTGCCAACTGGGCATTTGGGTGATAAGGGATCCTTGA
>LZPO01098416.1:0-10541 GCA_001675575.1 Neotoma lepida | reverse complement strand
TTTTTTCTCTTCTCTCTTTTTACCCTATAGTTCCAGTTTAGTGTTTTTATGAGATTCCTGAGTGTGTGTATGAATGAGTCTGTTTCTTGTGCCTTCTTTTAGTCTCGTTCCTTCTGTTTGTTTTATCTAATTCCAGTGTATTAGTTTTTGTTTTATCTTATTGTACTTTATTTTACTATTATCCCTGAGAACCCTGTTTTCTTCTCTTTTTGTGGGTGTTTTTTGGGGGGGGTTCTGTTTTTATTTTCAAAATGGTCTTACTATATAGCCCTGGCTGTCCTGGAACTCACTGTGTAGCCCAGGGTGGCCTCTAGTTCAGAGACCCTCCTGCCTCTGCCTTCTAAGGGCTGGCATTAAAAGCATGGACCATTATACCAGGCACCACCTGTTAGTTTTCTAGGGAAAGACAGAAAGAGGATGGATCTGGATGGATGGGGAGGTGAGGAGGAACTGAGAGGAGTAGAGGGAGGGAAAATTGTGATCAGAATATATTATGTGAGAAAAAAAATCTATTTTCAGTAAGAGGGAAGAAAAGAAAATGTTTGTAAGATTTATAGTAGATGTGTAATTGTAATGAATTATAAACATAGATCAAAATATAGAATAAATGTATATATTTGACCTAAGAACCATGAATTCAGGAAGTGACAGAAGTTTTTTGTTTTGTTTTGTTTTGTTTAAAAANTTGGATATGTTAAAACTTGTATGAACACCTGAGGAGNTNGATCACTATATAAAGCACTTGCCTGACAAGTGTGAGGACCAGAGTTTGGAGTTTGGAGGCCCCAAACTAAAGGACAAGCATGGTAGTCACCTGTAATTCTAGCACTGGAGAGCCTGAGAGAGGGGATATCTATGCAAGCAAGATAACTAGAGCAGCTGGAATTCGTAAGCTCTGAATTCAGTGAGAGACTTTGCCTGCAGCAACTTGGATCCTTCACACACATGCTCACACAAATGCCCATTTACCCACACACCTATGTGTTCACACAAATATGAACATGCATACATAAGAAACACACAGACACACCCACACACACACATGTGATAGTGCTCCAGAGAAGATGGAATGGATAAAATGCTTGCTGAAGAAGCATGAACACCTGAGATCAGATCCCTAGCACCAACATAGAAAGCAGGATGTGGTACATTTGTAACCACTGAGTACTAAAGGGGCAGAAAAAGGCCAATCCCAGGGTTGATAGCCAGTGGATTTAACTGATATGGTGCCTCCAAATTCAGTGAGAGAGCTTGTCTAAAAAAAAATAAGGTGATGAGAAACAGTGGAGGACACAGGACATCAACCTCTGGCCTCCAAAAGCACAACATGCATGGGTAAGTTCACACACACACACACACACACACACACACACACACATTTTACATATTTTCATATCATATATATATGATATATATGTATGCATCATATATATTACAATGATAGTCATTAAGGCAAAAAACAGAGATATACTCACTAAGCTGACAGTGAAGATTGCATGAGAAGTACAAATTACTCTAATAATTCATGAAACGGAGACAAGGGAAAAAAGTCAATATGACAGAAAATTTAAACCTCAATATACTGATAATACATTAGATACAAATGGTCTAAATATTCTAATTAAAATGCATATATTGTCAGGATGTATTTTGAAAAATGAAAATCCAATTATATTTGGCTACAGGAAATTTTTAAAGATTAAAACTCAAATATATTAATAATAAAACAATGCAAATATATGCACTGTTATGGTTTAGATATGAACTATTCTCCATAGGCTCATGTGTTTGTAGACTTAGTCCCTAGCTACCGACAAGGTTTGCAAAGGTTCTGGAACCTTTTAGATATGGAGTCTAACTGAAGGAAATGGATCTCTGGGTAGACCTTGAGATTTCACAACCCAGCCCCACTTTCTTTTCACTCTCTGCTTCCTGACAGCAGGTGCCNTGTGACCAGCTGCTTTCCACTCTTGACACCATGCCTACTAGAGCTGTAAGTCAAATCAAGCCCTTTGTCCTTTAAGTTTTGCTCATGGTTACAACATGGGAAATGTAACTAATACATGGATCATACCAAGTGTCATCAAAATAAAGTAGAAACATACACAGTATCAAAAGGCAAATTAGGTTGCAACAGGAAGTATTATCAGTGATTAATATGGAGTTCCAAGATGATGAAGAAGGCAATTCAACTAGACAATAAAATCACCCTAAATGTATATGTGAATTTCAAATTACAAAGTTGAGAAGCCAAATAGATATATGAAGAAGACAAATTCATAGTTGTGACAGTTAAAGGTAAGGAAAGCAATGTCTTTAATCTTTATTGAAAAATGAGCAAAGTGACTGTAAACATTGTAATCAATCTGTTTATACATATTACTATGTGATAAGAAAGCTAATAGATGGATGTACATAAAAATGACAGTTAAGATATCATCCTTTTTCAGGGACTTTACCATTAAATTAAAGATAACATCATCATCTTGTGGTAGAACTACATTTTTGCATATATTTAGATTAAACAAATACAAGTCTTGTGAAATTATCTTTTTTACTAATTACTCATGATAAAAAATGTTAAATATGAAAGATTAAAGAAAATATATATTTGCCTAAATATCACATAAATATTAAAGCAAGTTTTGACATCATCCTTTTTCTATCTAGTTATCATTTTTGATGCATGAATTTCAGATACTAAAACATATAATATATGTTAATATAATAAATAATATTAAATTAATATAATATAATAAATAATATAGCACATTGCTTTTATTTAGAATAATTTTTTATACAACNTATATATACCAGTGAAGTAGAATGCCTCAGACTGAATCACAGGAAAAGGTATAGCATTAATTATATTATCCTTTATGGCTTGTTAAAGTCATATGTATATGAGGTGAAANACAATGAAATAAAGTCAAAAGATAAAATGGAAGAAGTTTAGTCACAAGAACCAAAAAAGTTAGTGATAATGGCAGAAGGCTCGTCGGAAACCCAGAAACAACAGAATGATCAAACCGAGGGTGAGGAGAGGGACAGACAGCACTGACCTCAGGAACAGTCATTTCTAAGATCCCCAGCCCTTTTCTCTTAGATATTCCTACAGAGATGTGGATAGGCTGTCTTATAGGAAACACGGGGGAGATCTGGTAAGACGGCTTAGTTAGCTGGAATGAATGCTCATTGTGCAAGAATGAGAACCTAAGTTCAAATCTCCAGCATCCATATAAAGACAAATATCCTAACATGGACGCCTATAGCTTCAGTGTTGTAGAATGGTAGCTTGGTTACTTTTGTATTGTTGTGATAAAAAACACCATGAACAAGGCAATTTATAAAAGAAAGCGTTTAATTTGGTTCATAGTTTCAGAGGGCTTGAGTCCATGATGATGGAGCAAAGACATAGCTAAAAGCTAATATCTTGATCCACAACCACAAGGCAGGGAGTATTCACACTAGGAATACAGAGTCTTTTGAAACCTCAAATCCCACCCCAGTGACAAACTCCCTCCAACAAGATCACACCTCCTAATCTTTCCCAAACATTTCCATCAACTGGGGACCNAGTATTCANTTATGTTAGCCTATGGAGACTATTTCACTCAAACCACCANAACTAGGGACACATAGATACAAGGGAGCTCACTGGGAATTCATTCTATATGATATGGCAAGCTACTGGTTCAATGACAGATTACGACTCCAGGAAACAAAGCTCGAATGACAAAGGAAAACATATGATGTCCTCTCTGGTCTCTGCATGTGCACACACAGACTCCATATGTATATTCTTGGGCATGTACACCACTGCAAAAATACATAGTACACACATGCACTAAAAGAAAAGAAAAAAATTAACAAATTATCAAATTATTCACATGTTTTAGGGATGACTCCAGGTTTCATCATAATTAGCCATTGGGCACATTGGGTTTTGGGTAAGTAAGGTGAGGAATAACAAAGCTATATCATAATGACCCTGAAGAGAAAGGAAATTTTAGTGAAGCCAAAGGTGACTGAACATGACAAGGTTACCAAAACAGGTCACATCACAATTTGATGATAAAACAGCTGCTGCATTATGTAAACTTATGACACAGTTATGATCATGATTATACTCAGAGTTTGATAGTTTATAATCAATGCCTTCTAAACCATATATAATTTTCTTAATTTTCTAGTAACTCACAGTGGCTTTAAATCTAAAAGTTCTTTCCTTGTTTCAGTTTCCATAATCGAGATATTACACATCTTTTTCCCAAAAGCCACAGTGAAAAGTTCTTTCTGTCTCCACTTCTCCCACCGTCTGTAAAGGAGTTGCTTGTCCACATAGTTAAAAGCCCTTAATGGCCCCAGTATCACACCATANTTTTCACTGCCCTATCAAATCATGATGTGAAGTAAGAATAAGCAAGGAAAAATGCTCCTTGCATAAAAATGTATGATTTTCTTAGTAAAGTCAATTATAAGCCCTACAGAATCATCCGGCTTGTCTTCTCTGTTCTTTCTATTAACCAGTTGATGGAGATAGACAAGTGAATAAATAAACATCCTTGTGTTTCTTTCTTTATAAACCTCAACTAACTATTTCCCCTATCCTCTGTCTTCTTNAAATCTTCAGACTCACTTTGTATCATGGTAGAGTATCATGGTCCTTACAGTCAACTCATGCCATGGTGCTATTTGCAGTTAAGTTGATCTGGGCTCCAATTCAAGTTAAGCTACTTATTTATTAAGAACTTGGAAGGAAGTTCCTTAACTTTTCTGAATTTTAGGTGCTTNCTCCTAGGAAAAATGGGAATGTGATCACTGATGCCATAATCAATAAAGATTATGCATATAAATCAATTAGCTCCATTGCTATGCTAAAAAAATACATTAGTAATATAGAAAATACATCCTTTTGTGTTCCATGACTATGACAACAATACCTAATAGACTGATTGAAAGGAGGAAAATATTAATTTTGGATCACAGCTGAAGACCTTTCAATCTGTGGTCAGTGGTTCCATTCCATTAGGACCTTAGAAGANACTGGACATCATGGTGGTAAGACCATGTGAGGGAGGAGGTTGTTCACNGCAGACAGGAAGGANACAGGAATACAGGAAAAAGCCCTGGGGAAACTACTCTAAAGGCCATAGCTACCAATNACCTACATCTAGCTAGCCCCACTTCTTAACATTTTAAGCACCTCCCCAAAGAGTAACAGTAGCCGGAGAACAAATCTTCAACACATGAGTGGTTGGAGGGACACTTTGTATTCTAAACTTAACACTTTCCTACATATGATTTCTTCAAGTGAGTTCTTAACTCCTCCAGAACTATTTAATGCATCTTTAAATGCAATACACTCTTTATGCTATTGTTTTTAAGTTTTTTCAGTTTTGTTTTCCTTCTTACATTCCTGAAGTCCATAGTGTCTAATAACAAGCCAATTAAACTTCATTTAGACTGGAAAGAATATCCTGCTTCTTAAAAGCTCACCCCTCTGTGGTATGTTATTTCTAGGCCCATTTAGGAAGAAAAACTTGAGCAATTGAACATAATATTATAGATACACTCACTTTTGTGGCTTCCAGCAAGGTCTCAAAGTTGTCAATCACAGTCTAGTAGATCAGCAAGATGGCTCTCCAGAGACATTACACAAGGAAAATCTTTTAATATTTTATCAGCGGCTGTTGATAGGAGGCACTTGAGCTTAGTGAGTCTTTTTATTACTTCCTTTCATTTATTTGGGAGAAGCTTTTATCTCTGTTTATTGATTGCTACCTTTGAAACCCTCATTTAACATCAGTAAACAGAGATATGATTAAAAATTTTGATCAATTTTTTTTTCAGTAGAAAATCACTTTAAACAAGCTTTCCAAAATTTAAAGCAGTGGTCTTCCGACACACTTGTTTTTGTATGTATTTTTATCCTTTCCGTTGTTAAGCTAGTTCTCTGAAGACTGACAATCAAAGTATGGAAAAAAAACTAGAATTTCAACAAAAAAAAAGTTCTGAAAAAGTCTTGGAAATTTCTTTTACATGGTTTTACTTTTTTCGTAGCAATACCCAGGGGACACATGCCAAGGATCAATCATAAACCTCAAATAGAACCAAAATAACAGTTACAAATATATAGAGAGACTATTTATGCCCCAAATTATTAGATGTTGCTTGTGCTTCCTCCCCCTCATATGAAACCCCAAATAACAACCAATTGTCACAAGAGAAATTTGCTAAGTAGGAGGAAAAAAAATTCAAAAGCCACTTATAGCTTACTCCCAGTCAGAAACTTGCTGATTTCAGTGTTTCCCTTATTAGCAACTGTGAAAGGACCAAAGCAGGAGACTCAGTAGAAATGACAAAAATTCACTGGCTTCTATAAGCCCAAAGCTTCTTAAGCAGATGTCACTGCTGAGGGCATCACAGCAGCCTTCCAGCTGCCGTGGTGAGTGGGATTCACCATGTGTACCTCTGAGTTCCATCGATCCCACGCTGACGAGTGTTTCTAGGACTGCATGGAGTAGGGCTGAGAGATCTGTTCTGCAATGTTATAGCATTGCTTGTTTGCATGAATAGAGCAGTAGGTAATTCTGACTGTTATAAAATTGGGAGACTTTGGACTCACTCTTATTACAAGAGTGTTTGTGACAGAATGTAGGAGAAAGGGACAGGTCATGTAGTGAAGATCAGTTCTGCTGTAAGCCTCTCAAGAAAAAAGATGACCTTCAAGGTTGATCTTTCCATACCTACTCTCCTGGTGAACACACAAGTGTCCACACCTAAAGTGACAGCATAATTTNTAGGAAAGGAGGTGAAAGCAGCCAAAACCTGCTTCCAGACACACTCCATGGAGAAAGGAGAGGCCTTTANCTGGTATTTTGTAATCCAAATAAGTATTATAAAAGAATTCGTTTTTAGAAATGACTTTTCTATCTCTTGGAAGCTTTTTGAATGAGAAGCTAATTAAGCCAGTGAAGAGGGGTTCCGGTGGATTGTCACCTGTATCAGGAGACTCGTTACATGAAATGGTGGGGTTGACTAGAATTATACATAGAAAGAAATTGCCTTAATCTAAAAGAATAGTTTTTAAACTCTCAATACCAACTGTACATTAGAACCATGTAGGAAGAATTCACATGTCTTGATGCCCAGGCAACACTTAAAAACAATTCAATCAGGGACTCTGGGTACTGACTCAGACACTAGCATTTATAAAACTCCCTCAGGTGCTCAAAATACAGAGCCAAAGTAAAAAACAGTTATTTAATCTCCTTGTCTTCTCCTTCTGCCAGTACTGAGCTACTTTTATTCTTGAAAGTTTGTAAATTCATGCATACAAATATACTTAAATTATTGTTAACTATTTACTATTGTGATTTACATTCATGGCTTCCCTGTGCTATAATAAATCCCATATCCCAGTAAATGTAATCATTCTCTGCTAAAAGAAATTGGGTTTTCTTTGAAAAGTAGCTGAATGAGGAGATGAAATTGGAAAATAGGCCTGGACAATCTTAATGGGCCAGAACAAAAAGAGGGAGAGGCTTAAGGAATATTGAGGCCATGACAAAAAGCCTGGGGATCCATTTAGTGAAATGTAAAAAAATTTAGGCATCAAAATAAATAAATTTACCCACCTGAAGAAATAAGTGAAAGATCAACATTTTAGTAAATAATGAGATCTTTACAGTTTAAAGGCATCTCCCCACAAGATTGTTACTAATCACAAACGTAATGTATGTCACTGTGCCATGAAGTTGGGCAGAGATGACATCACAATTAATCAAACTGACATAGAGAAATCAAACCAATGTCATATGGTACCTCTCAGGGACACAGACTCACTTTTGCAAGTGTGCATAACTAAGTCCACAAATGAGAAACACTGGGGAAGATCAAATGAAGAGAAATATGAGAAATAGAAGGCCTATTGTCTTCAAAAATTTCAGTATGAGCATCAGGAGAGTGGAATTTCATAACGTCCCAGATAAGAAAATAAACATTGTATTTTGTGATATGTAAGAGACCATGAAATAATTCCTAAAATTAAAACATCTAAGTAGAGTTTTAGCTATTTACAATATGTCTCCCATCTCATATTTTCAAGTAAGAATTTTTCATTGGTGGCCTTTAGTTGAAATTTTTATCACCAAAACTATATATGACTACATATATCAATCATCAAAGCTCAAGTAAAAAGTTCTAAGAGGCACAAACTGTTTTATGACTATTTATTATAAAGAAATATTATAACAAATATTATAACTGCTTTTACTATTACAGCAAACAATTCAGAAAAATAAAATATTTCATTCCAATCATATTTAAACTTCAGCTATATGGTTAGTTTAAATCTTTGATTATAGCTAATTTTAATTTTTAACAGTATTTTCATCAAAAGTTGGTTAATTTGTTCTTATCCATCCTAAGAAACATGAACTTTTAAAATGAAAAAGTGAGACAGCAGCTGCTAACAGCAGATTTAGATTTATGCATTGCTAGGCACTTGAATTATTTGCATATGGCTCAATAACTTTTTAACAACAAAACTAAGGATGGTGAGCCTTTGCTGCCATGGTATCCATTATCAAGTAGGATGATTGGAAAGTGAGATCTGTTTCAGAGTGATCAATGATATGAGACATGATCAATTATTTGTCATCACGTGAGATAAGCTGCTCAAATCCAACATCTTCACTTGGACTCTGCTGGACCACATATAACCTCTTCAGAATGTCTTACAGAGCACCTATAAGCATTTTATCCCACTGGCTCAGAAAGCCTGTATGTCAAACTAACTAAATAAATAAATAAAACAACCGTGCTCTGGTTTGTGCTTCCCCAGAGGAAGAAAACAGTTTGAGGCAATTTGTCAAAAGCTGGAGTGGTACTTTAATGGACAATTTACTTTAAATGGCTGCAGTTATTGCTGAACAAAGTCCCAAAGCCTGAAATAAAAAAGCTCTCCCGATTGGTTTTACTCAGATAGACTTAATTTCCTAAGATTAACTAAGAATGCCTAACCTTTTATTCTCTCTCTCTCTGAAAGCAACAGTAAACTCTGCATTTCTCAAATTTATTTATTTTTAATATATTAGATGCAATTAATATGTTAAATGTAATTAATTACCCAAATCTGGCAATATATTAAGACATTTGTATTTGTCAGTGTTTCCGTGACTTTAAAAATTAACATAAAAGCAAGTTTTTATTTTTACTTATGGTTTCACAGTTGCAGTCCAGGGCTGCTTTATCCAATTGCTTTAGGCTGTGTTAAGACAGCACATCAGGGATCACAGCTGGAGTGTGTAGCATATCACAACCAGGAGCAGAAGAGAGTAAGGAAAGGTCAAACAATCTGCAAGGACTTATCTCCAGTTCCCGTCTCTGAATGATTCTGTTACCTCCTCACAGAATCTACCTGCAAACCGAGTCTCCAATCAATGGACATTTGTAGAATATTCAAGGTTCAAACTATAGCAGCATCTGAAGAGGCAAAGAAAAAAAAAAACAGTGCCTGTAACTAATGCCTGACTTCCTAAACTCACAGTATGTTTCAGCTTTTTAAGCATAAAATGACCTTTAAAATGTATGAATGCCTTAAAATGCACATATATGCTTATACATGTACATATCTTAACTTCACTATGTTAAGATATTAATGTTAATGTTAACTGTTAACATTAATGGTAATGTTAACTATTACCAGTTAGACCAAATATAAACTTTGACATCTAGAAATTTAAGAAAATTCTTTTCTACTTTTTTACATGCTATGTACAAGCCAAGGCAACATATTNCTTCCATGGCATTGATTTTGACAAATGTTTACTAAGTTCATAGTTCCTTGCTTCTGTTTATGGAAGAGTTCTTTAGTTAAGCAGAACTAGACTAATGAGGTATGCACAAAATGATAAGAGGCGATTTACTAGATTGGTTTACAGGATTAGAGGCTATGTGATCCCAAGATGGATGTTTGCTCAAGGCAGGAGCCAAAGAAATCATTAGCTGCTCAGTCTAAGAAGCTAGAAGACTCAGCTGAAGAGGGACAAATCAAAGGGAAAGCCTGGAAGCTCCTTAGGGCAATGCTGGTGTGAGTTCTTGTTGAGTAGTGAAGAAGGTGGCAACTGGAATGCATAGACCAAGAAAGAGCAGTAGACGTAATTTTCACAATCCGACTTTCTCCTCCTACTTACCTTGCATGGAAGTCTCCAGTCTATTGGATGATGCCACTTACATTCAGGATAGGTCTTTTCCTTGTAGCTGGATATTCTGTCATCTCTGAAAACACACTCAGAGACACAACCAGAAATGTGCATTAGAAATCTCCTAGGCAGCCGGGCGGTGGTGGTGCACACCTTTAATCCCAGCACTCGGGAGGCAAAGACAGGCGGATCTCTGTGAGTTCGAGGCCAGCCTGGGCTACAGAGTGAGTTCCAGGACAGGCTCCAAAGCTACACAGAGAAACCTTGCCTTAGAAAAAAACAGAAAGAAAGAAAGAAAGAAAGAAAGAAAGAAAGAAAGAAAGAAAGAAAGAA
>LZPO01098413.1:12351-24961 GCA_001675575.1 Neotoma lepida | reverse complement strand
TTTTTTAAGAAATTTTTCTATTAATTTTACATACCAACCACAGGTACCCCTATCACCCCCCAGTCTTCCTTCACCCACTCACCTTCCATTCCCTCCTCCAAAAGGGTAAGGGCTCCTATGGGGAGTTAGCAAAGCCTGGTACATTCATATAAGGCAGGACCAATCCACTCCCCACCTGCATCAAGGCTGAACAAGGCATCCCGCCATAGGTAAATCTTCAGAAAGCCAGCTTATGCACCAGGGATAGATAGATCCTAATCCCACTGCCAGGGGCCCCTGAAACAGACCAGCTACACAACTGTCTCTCATATGCAGAGGGCCTAGTCCAGTCCCATGCAGGTTCTACAGCTGTTGGTCTAAAGTTCATGAGTTCCTACAAGCGTAATTCAGTTGTCTCTGTAGATTTCTTGGCTTAGTATAATTAGGCCCAAATAAAATATATACAATTATTTTTCTTCTTAAGTATTGCTTATTTTAATGATATAAACATATGTTCTATTACATTTCAAGTATTTTTTTTTTCGAGACAGGGTTTCTCTGTGTAGCTTTGGTGCCTTTCCTGGAACTCACTCGGTAGCCCAGGCTGGCCTCGAACTCACAGAGATCTGCCTGCCTCTGCCTCCCAAGTGCTGGGATTAAAGGCGTGCGCCACCACCGCCTGGCTTCAAGTATTTTGATGTAAATCATTTTAAAGTTTCCCTATAACCTATTTTTTTAAATATGACTCCAAAGATTAGTTGAAAACTATACTGACTCACTTTCAAGGTTATATGTTTGGTTTTATTTATTTATTTATTTATTTATTTATTTATTTATTTATTGTTTTTATACAAACTTCCATTCTAACTATTCTTTTGGAATGTAGGTGTACTATTTAATATAAGTGGTTCCAAGAATGTTAGCTTAAGATGAATCACTTATCCCCTTCAGGTGCTCACAGTATAAGAGGACGAATGTGTCAACCACTGACAAGACAGCACAAGAAACTCTTCCTTCTAATCTGTATACTATTTTATGTACAGCAGATAATTACTGAATGAATGCAACCACATTTCGTGAAATGGTATGTATCTGGGTCCCTTCATCCCTTTGGTAAATCATTTTCCCAACAGGTCTTACACTCTGCAGGTCACTTAGTACATTATTGTCTTGGGATTTGTAAATTTCTTCTGGATCGTCTGCTTGCTACACTAAAAGCCACTTCAGCAAACTGCTAGGTACTCAACTGGATGTTGTAGACAGGGTGTTAAGATTTTTTTCCCCTAGAGTTCACATTTTAACTAGAGTGCCAAATGAATGAGAGAAAACAAACCTTTAGAGAAAAATAGATGTTGAGATAGTTACTATGAGTCAGGAATATACAAGTTCTGTTCTACTCTTAGTGAGGAAGATATATGAGGAAAAGCATATAATACTTTGTTTTTGAACAATATATCATAGGTTTTATTTTGTGTTTGACTTTTGTTGTTATTGTTTTCTTTTGTTTCCTTTTTCTTTTCTTTTTCTACTTCTTTTGCTTTGAGAAACAGTCTCACTCTATATCCTTGACTGTTGTCCTGGAACTTCACACGTAGACCATGCTTTCCTTAAACTCACAGAGATCTGCCTGCCTACATCTCTTGGGTGCTGGGATTAAAGGTGTGTGCCACCACATGTTGCCTCCTTTTGTGTTTATATATTTTTCCATAGGAAATTCAGATCTCTGCTGATCTCTGTCTCTAGATGATACACAAAACTCTCTGTGGATACATCTTTAAAGGAATGCATTTTTGTTTTGCCCNATCATTTGCTTCATGTCTTAGGATTCTCTGACCAAAGACAGACTTGGAGATGAGTATACCCAGTTTTTTCGTATGTAGTTCAGATGAGAAAAGAGGCGTAAGAAGTCAATATTGAAAGAAACAGTGAAACCCATATCACTTAATACTTTAGTTTAAGGATGACTGAACAGTCTCCGGGTAAAGTACACTTGAAGAAACAAGGTCTGATGTCATGACAGCACACTGAAGGGAATTTAAAGAAGCCATCTTCTAAATCTTTGGGTCTCAGTATCTTCAGACTCTTCAGGTATAAAGAAGACTCTAAGAGTCAGAAGAGGGCTAGTGGTGAACTTATGATTTGCTTCGAGAGAGAATGGTTAGGGTAAAATTAAGAGAGATTGCTACAGTTTAAGTAGTGAATATTCCCTAAAGGCTCACATGTTCAATATGCAATTTCTTATCTATGGTGCTACTGAGAGGTAGTGGAATATTTGGGAGGTGGGGCCACCAGAAGGTTTTCCGTCAATGAAGGTGTGTCCACATTGGGGTCCATCTCTCTCTGTTTTTCACATACTATAACTTTGAAGCAATATTTTTTCCTTTCTATGTCCTTTCTGTTGTTCCCAGACTCTCCATCAGCTCCAAATCAACAGGGCCAACTTACCCCGATGTCTGTGTCAAAATCAGTTCTTTATTTTTATGAGGTAGCTGTCTCATGTATTTTCTTACAGTGACAAAACAAAGTAATAAGCAGCATAGAGATCTTGAATGTCTGCAATATTAATNTCCCATTTGTGGAGCATCATGTCCAACATGATATCATATTCAACACAAAGAATCTCACCTTTGGCTTTGTGAAAGGCCTATGCAGCTTCTTTTCATTTGCATTTGTCCTTTAATATATCTCATTTTTCTTTTCTTCCAAATTATTTTCTTTCCACCCTGATTTTCTCCATGCCTCAACATTCTCTTGCCAAATTTCTGTCTAAGAGTTCTGATTCCTGGTGTGTAAGGTATGTAGTTATGTGTATAGTATCTTTTGCATTCTATTTTTCTTTTTGTTTCTGATCAATACTGGTCCTTTCTTGAGGTCCTTGACCTCAAGAACAAGGCTGATTTTAGTTCATTGACTCACTCTTTTAATATGGTATCTTGTACCTTATTTTCACAAGTCCCATTTTATGGCTTTATAATAAATTGTTAGAAATATTGAATAGCCACTTGGTAATATTAATGAGACATGGCAAGATAAGGTTTGATGAATAAAGACCAGGCATAAATATATTCTCAAATTTTACACAGTGTATTAGTGTGTGTGTGTGTGTGTGTGTGTGTGTGTGTGTGTGTGCACGCATCGGGGAGGATATCAGTTGTTGAGAAAGAGGATGGGCTGATCAAGACTTGTGAATGAGCCTTTTGTTTAAACCAAAATTTTGAACTTCAGAAAGGACCAGTGGCTGAGCTTGTTGATTGCTTAGGTTGAAGATTTGCAATGATATGGGAAGCGTAAATGCTCTCTAGTTAGCAATAACAAGTCCCTTTGCTTCATCTTCACCAGAACCGAAAGAGGAAACAAGTCACTGATAAGTTCAATAGTTCAATCAAATACTCTGCATCTCTTTGTATTGGTATTGTATGGATAAGCTACTTCAGAACTAGAAGGTTGATGGGGCAATGGGTAAAGTATCCTGCAGCACGACCTTGGAGTGCAATCAAAATGGCATAATGAAAGCAAAAATATTACTTGTCGTGAAAGAGTAAATAACTTCCATGAATTAAGCTGTACATATTACCATTCTCTGGATCAAAAATAAAATAACTGTTTCCTTATAAAACCTTCAGCAAAGTGCTTTAGTAAGCCAATATTTGTTAAAAATGCATTCATTTCTTAAATGTGTCACTCAGATCACTCAAAATGAGACATTACTGTGCAGCCTCATGACCATTATTTGTTTCCTTTGTGAGCTGAGAATTCTACACAGGCTTGAGGAAGCAACAACCAGATATTTCCCACAGTTGTATGATAAAGCCAGCACACACACACTGTATTCAAGAAAAATAAATAAATGAAGCTTTTCTGCATGCAAAGCTTTTCTTTGCTTTGAAGGAACCCTTCTAACAGGGTTGTAACCTACATTCTAATAGGCTAAAACACATCATGGTCTTTTTCAACTTAATTCTCTGGGTTTTTTTTTTCCTCTGATACAATATATCCTGACCCCCACTTCTCTCCCTTCCTCCCAGGTTGCCCTCACCTCCTGTCTCCCCCAGATCCACTCCTCCTCTGTTTCCCTTCAGAAAAGAGCAGGCCTCCTAGTGATATCAACTACACATAGTATAGCAAAATGCAGTAAGACTAGGCATAAACCTGCATATGAAGGCTGGACGATGCAACATAGTAGGAAGAAAAAAAGAGTTAGGCAAAAGAGTCAAAAACACCCCTATTCTCATTGTATTCTCAAAAATCCTAAACTAAACAACCACAGTATGTACTCAGAGGGCCAAGTGCAGGCTGGTGCAGGGTCTCTGATTGCTGCTTCAGTGAGCCCCTATGAGCCCTGCTTAGTTGATTCTGTGGGGCATATTCTCCTGGTGTCCTTGATCCCTCTGGTTCCTACAATCCTTTCTCCCCTTCTTCTGTGAGTTTCCAAGAGCCATGCGTAATGTTTGGATATGGTTCTCTGTATCTGCTCCCATAAGCTGCTGAAGGAAGCCTCTCTGATGATAATTGTGCTGTTCTAGGCACCTATCTTACGAGTGTGGCAGGATATCATTAGGAATCATTTCAGTGAGTTTGTTTGCTTTTTGTCAATCCGGTTTGGTTCTACCCTAGGACTCTAAGCCATGCAGCTTAGATTCTGGCAATCTAGGCAGTGTTGGGCGTAGACTCCATGTGTGGGCCTCATTTATACCAGTCATTGGTTGGTTACTCCCACTAGCACTAAGCTACCATTGCCCCAGTGCACCTTGTAGGCAGGACAGGTAGGTTGTGGGTGGTAGGTTTTCCGGCTGGGTTGGTATTCCAGTCCAACAACTAGGAGCCTAGTCTAGTTACAGAAAATGGCCAGTTCAGGCTCCATATCCTCCATTACTAGCAGTCTTCACTAGGGTCACCCTTATAGATCACAGGAGTTTTCCACTACAATAAGTTTCCATATCACCTCCTATATACTCATTTGTGTCTACCAGTACTCTCTCCCTCTGTCCATCCCTCCCCTACTTGATCCCCTCTTTTCTCATCCCATCCCAACCCCAGTTGACCCACAAAATATATTTTATTTCCCCTTCCCAGGGAGATCCATGTGTCCCCACCCTTTGACCTCTGCTTTTTATCTAACTTCTGTATCCATGAATTGTAGTGTGGTTATCCTTTACTTAACAGCTAATATCCATTTGTAAGTGAATATATATTATATTTGTCTTTTGAGGTCCATGTTACCTTACTCAGGATGATTTTTTCCTAGTTCCCTCTATTTGCCTGAAAATTTTATGATATTATTTTTTAACAGCTGAGAGAGAATGCATTGTGTAAATGTACCACATTTTCTTTATCCATTCTTCAATTGGTGGACATATAGTTTGTTTCCAGTTTCCAGCTGTTAGGAATAAAGTGTCTATGAACATAGTTCAGCAAGTGTCCTTGTGATAGGATGGAGCGTCTTTTGGGTATATGCCCAGGAGTGGTATATCTGGGTCTTAAGGTAAATCAATTCCCAATTTTCTGAGAATCTTCTACATTGATTTCCAAAGTGGTTGTACAAGTTCACACTCCCACCAACAAATGGAGGAGTGTTCCCCTTGTTTTGCATCCTTGCCAGCATGTGCTTTCATTTGTGTTATTGATCTTAGCCATTCTGATTCAACATAAAGCCAGACACATTGAACCTCATAGAAAAGAAAGTAGAGAGTAGCCTTGAACACATTGGACAGGAGACAGTTTCCTAAACAAAACACTAATACACTGATAGATAGTGTAGACACTAAGATCAACAATTAATAAATGGGNCATTATGAACCTCAAAAGCTTCAGTAAGGCAAAGGACACCATTAATAGNGCAAAACAGCAGCCTATAGAATGGGAAAAGATTTTTCACCACCTCCACATTCCATAGAGAGCTAATATACAAAATANATAAAGAACTCAAGAAACTAGACATTAACAAACCAAAAAATCCAATTTAAAATGGGGTACAGATCTAAACAGAGAATTTTCAACAGAGGAATCTCAAATGGTTGAGAAACACTTAAAGAAATGTCCAAAATCCCTAGCNATCAGGAAAATGCAAATCAAAGTGACTCTGAGATTCCATCTTACATCTGTCAGAATGTTCTGTATTTTTTTTAACAAAAAAGGGATCTGCTAATTTAAATTTCAACATGGTAAATGTATTAAAAGTCAATTTTTAAAATAATGAACACAAATAATATTAAAGCAGATATTAACAGCCAAACTCTATGTGTACGAGAGTGCACACTTATGATTTCTGCTTAACACTACAATAACCTCACTAGGTATGCATTATCATGTGTCTGTGATAAATAAATGAGTTTTGATCAGAAAAGATAAGCAACATTTATGCAACTATTCAACCCCATCTTTGTAGAAAATAGTAATTATTTTAATGGTGTCATTCACAGTGCATTTTACACTACAGTGTCATTAAAAGTGGTAGTGAACATAATTTAACTTGTTTTTTGATGACTCAAACCATAATTTCAAAGAGAAGTTATGAGGTTGTTTACAATATGCTCATGCATGAAGAGGAAAAGAGTATGGATNTATAATTGCTCTTACTTCAAATCACCACAGCTTATTCTAACAGTTGATTTTAACGGCTTTCTTCTTTCTTTCTATCAGATCATTAGCTGTCNTTTTGCTTTGTTCTCAAAATATGAATAACTAACAATAAAACTCTATCCTGCATGAAAATTCTACTTCTAATCTTTGTGTAGTAGGAAACTCGCTAAGTGAATGCCTTTCCTTATAGATCTGAACNAAGTATAATAGATTCTGAGGGAAAGGAAGAAGACAAATTCCACTTTTGTTGTAAGTGCATCAAAGTTTGCATTGTTTTGTAGACATTAGGTTCTTGTACTTCCTAATTATATTGTGTCCAGATATGACTATCCTTCAAAAGCAATTTTANAGGCCAGCTCAAGTGTTAAGTTTTCACTCTTCAACTTGCACTTACCTCACTTTCCCTCCAATACTCTTGCTTAACTATTACCTCCTCTTCTGTTTTCCATTTTGTATTTTGCCTTAAGCTTTTNAATAAATATCCCAGCTAGCTTTGTCCAAAAACCCTGATGTAGTGGGTTTATTGTTTTTTCTTTGTATTTTTATAATCTACCATATAAATTAAACTCAATAAATCATGTTCCACTAAGTATTTAATGTCCATCTTTATATCATTGTGCTTTGGTACAAACATCTTCCACAAAACCGTAGCTAATTGCATCTCCAACAAAATAACAGTGGCTAGTGTCTGTTGGGTCTGTGCATAGCTAGCAATTTCCATGTACCATCTCATTTGATTCATGTAATAAGATGACAAAGTAGACACCNTATTATTACTTTAGATATAAAAGGGATAGGTCAGAAATTAATTAGTTTGTCAGGTATTTTATAGCTTATATAATTNGAATTCACATATGGGGTTGCTACACTCAANAGCTGTGATTGTTCTTCTGAGTCAAAGTAGAAAGCATCAGTATTTAGCATGTAGACAAATGTATTAAGTATAATGAGATGTGATATATGTTTTAAATATAATTTTTATATCTATTGAATATCTAGATGCATGTTTTTCTATAGGTACAGGTATAGATATACATACAGGTATATGTGCATATATACATATGTGTGTATGTGTAAATATAGNCATACATAACAGATATGAGAGGTTCATACATAGACAATATAAATATGACAATACATTTTATTGTAAGTAACTCTAATGAAAGTATTGGTTTCTCTACAGGTATGAAAATTAGGTCTATAATGCATCACAATCTATTGATGTGCAGTAAAGTTTTTCCTGAAATATATTCCCATAACTTCATTCAAAATACTTTTACTAAAGAANGTTGAGGATAACCTGAGCCTTTGGTGAAATACTTTAGCTGATGGAGGGTGTTGCTCAAAATTCTTGAGTATGGACTGACCAGGATGGTCATTGCTAGAATTGGGGGCTGTTACAGTGAAATTTTAATACATTGAATGAGTTTTATTATCATGAAATATTTCTCTGAAGCATTCCATGGTTTTTGATAGCATTTTATCCAGAGTTAAAAGTTTTCCAAACTGGAGTTGGCCCTCTCAAACACTGTTATTGCATCATCAATTAAGTTAGGACAATGTTTTAAAACCTTTGCTGTCATTTTAGCCATAACCACAGCCTCTCGTCGGGATGAAATGCTTTGTAAAGAAACCATTTTCCTTGTTTATGCATAAGAAGCAGCACTTTGTTATTAAGTATTTATGAAGAGATTAAAATAATTTAACCATGTCTTCAGCATCTAAGTACCACATCTGCAGTTACTTCTTCAACTGAATTCTGAAATTCCACAAGGTCATCAATGAGGGTTGAAATCCATGCCTTCCAAATTTCTATTTATGTGGAAAATTGACCAGCTTCTATGAACCATAAAATTTTCTAAGTGCAGCCAGAATGATCAAGCTTTTGTGGAACATTTTCCATTTCCTTTTTTCACATCCNTCAGTAGAATCCTATGTTGCAGCTATGGCCTCCTAAAATGTAGTTCTTTAAGAAAATGATTTGAAGATCTAAATTACTCTATGATCCATGAGGGTGCAGAATGGATATTCTGTTTGCAGGAACAAAAGCCAATTTATGCATTCCCTATGGAAGTGTCTGAACACTTAGGTACATTGTCAATGAACAGTAGTAGCTTGAAATTAATTTTTAAATTATTTTGAGGAATATTCCTCAATAGTCAACTTAAGTATATACTCAGTCATGGTTGAAGTATCTTCTAATATCTTAATTTGCTTAATTTCAGGTGACCTTTTATTATGAAAAAAAACCTTAGAAAATTAAATATGGATTTATAATACATTTGTTTGTAAATTTCATGCATATGTGTGTGTGTATATGTATGTGTGTGTGGATTTTGTCTAAATCAGTTCCATTCCTTCCTCTCCAATTTCTCTCTGCTGTTGTGTAGCAGTTTCCTCTGTTATTGAACCATTCTATCCTTAAGGGAAGCTCATTAAGACAGGAAATAAACAACCAAAATAGCTTTAGGAAGTCCATGAAGCTAACAAGATTCACTGGGCTCTTCCTTTCCCACGAGTATGGAAGCAGTAAAGATGCTGAGACTCTTAGACAAAGCCAGCCACCTGAAAGAGACAGATCAACCAAATTGCCTAGAAGAACCAAAAACCAATAGAGTTGCCTGTAAGAGGCCCAGACCAATTGAACCACCTTGAGAGGAGACTTACCCACTTTGTTTAGCTGCCTGTAGACTGTTAAGTATACTCTAGATTCCCAGCTTCTGGGAGCTGCCACCTATGCTTGGATGGGCTTTAGTGATCAGCTATGTTGGGTGTTTCTCTTCTGTAAATAGCCCCTCACTCATATNCTTTGTAAGCAAATAAATAAATTTTTAATCCCAATAAAATACTTGTTTCACCCACTAAGTTAGACTTTGGTGGTATCTGTAGTTTGGTGTGTTGTCAATTCCTTCTCTGAGGTGATAAGGATTTGTTCACATCTCCCCAGGAATTGTGTCTCACAACAGGGACCTAGACCCCTAGTTCCTTTTCCTTTCCAAATTCATGTGCTCTTTACATGCACACACACACACACACACACACACACACACACACACACCCCACTGTGTTCATTTTGTGCTACTTAGATGTTCATGGGTGTAGAACTATTTAGTAGAGCATCTCTAGGCCCTTGTCCCCGAAGAAAACTGAATTTCCCTTGTCTAGCAGCCATCAATGCCCTGTTCCCCTACTCCCTGGGTTTTTACATGGGTTTCTGAGGATGCCAACATTATGTCTTGTATTTGCAAAGCAATGCTTGAACCAATGACCTTTGTTCCTAGCCCCAATTTCCTGTTTTTTTTTATGTGACTATTGTATTGGTAAGCCTTCTGTTACCATAATGAAACCGAGTCTGCACTCTGTCCAGAGGATATGAGGGAGAATACAATCTATGTCATTTAATTCAAGCAGGCCCTAATTTCCAGGTCCATAAAATGAGCTTCCTACCTCATACTGTTACCCTGAAGATAACACACACCAAAACTTTTAAATCACTGTTCAAACAAATGTCATTAGTGAGCATGTACTAAGGTGAAGCTTCCTTTTGGAACAGTCTTTAATCTTCACCTGAGATATAACAGGATCAGGAAGACAGATGAATAAAGGCAACCTGAGTTTCCTATCTCCACTAATTAGAGTAAATAATATTCATATTAAAAGAGAACTTACAATAAATTTTAATCATAATCACTACATTAACCTGTGTATTCAATAAATATATGCATGCTCACTTGTGTGATGAAGTATACAGTATACAGTAAAAATAAGTTAATGTTATCCTTTATCATAAAAGTCCCTGAAAATTTCATTTTACAAGTAGGCATTGAGTGCAATGCTATGTACATAGCTGAGGGTTGGAGATGGATCTTTGATCAAGACTTGAGGCATGCACACACAAGGTCTTCGGTATAGAATTGAAGAATTGAGGGTCAGTTCAAAGGCTCTTATGTACTTGGAGTTCAGTAGTGAGTTCCAAGGGGAACAAATTCAACATGAACAGTGGAGGATGAACTCAAAATTCTGTGAATATGCATGACGTGATTGCAATCTCAACACTGATGATGAGAGTCAGCAATAAGGAGAAGTTATTCTCAGATTGAGAAAGGGTAGAAGTGGAGTATGGGGCAATCTTGAAATTGAAGGTCATACCTAAGAGACAAGAGAGTAGAGCAAACTTATGAACCAGAGTTCCTGAGGAAAATGGACACACCGAATGTGAGAAACATGGAAAAGTGAATCCAAGAAGAAACTGACCATACATCACCCAGAGTCTTGTACTCAGCGATAAGAATTTTAAATTTGATATGGAGGATCATGGAAAATCCAATGGATGGTATTCTACCACAGGACAATGTGATCATATTTGTGGTTATTCTTCCTTCTATCCTTCCACTTCTAAGTCTGGAAAAGGAAGATATTAAAAGCCAACAACACAACAAAATATAACATAAACAAGAGACAGGGAAACATAAAGATATAATTTATTAATCATTTATTTCTCAGAATATTTCTCTACAGTTATCTTTATGTTTTTGTTAGTCACATATGTGATTTTTAAATGAACATGATTTGTAAATATATGTGATTAGTATCTGATATTCTTATAAGTGAATGTCTCCTGGCTCACCAGTATAATCTCAGTGCCAAGGGCAATGTGCAGCATATAGTTTTTGAATGACTGTGCACAAGTATTAAAAACAGCATTGTTTGTAACACTTTAAGTAATATACAAAACATTGTTAGAAAAAGAAAATCATGTAGTTAAAAAANCCTCAAAATATGTAATACCTTTTGTCTAAAAGTATGAAAACNCTAATCTAATCAGAAATTTGTCTTTTCTGGATTTTGCTTCCAGTGGGCCTAAGAGCTTAAATTTCATAACTTTTTGTGAATGTAATAGCAATTAATGAAGGCAATATTTTTAAAAGTCTCTCTTTTGTTCTTTTTTTCCAATAGGCTATGCAATCTAGCTCTATTTTCAATTCTTTGAAATCACTCAGCATGTTACAATACTTTTCATGATTTTCATTAAAAACCAATCTAAATTGCATCTTATGCTCAAAGGTCTCAGAACACCCATGGTTTTGGTTATTAATACTCATGCGTGGAATGCAGCATATCTCAATAGTTGTCACTATTAATACCATGAAATCAACCAGTAATTGAAATACTCTTGTTTTCTTTAAATGCAAGAAAAATAAGCATAATCATCTGAAGTATGTCTCATTGAGGATATACCCAAAGTGACAAACTCCCTTGTAGAAATTCATTTATATCAGCCTCATTTGAGCACGCTAGAATCTAGTTTTTAACAGAGAATGTTGAAATGATTAAAAAGAATGTGGTTTATTATTAAATGCATCAGATTTCAGCATCTAGTTTGTTCCATTTCAAAACAATGCTTTCTTCTTCAACTCAACCATTGATGTTATTAACTTTAAACTACATCCTTTTTCTACATGAAGAAGTGACTCTGAGTCTGTAGGAAAGAATGTGAGCTTGCACATTCTTTGCTTTCTTTGTTAACTTGATCAGCAGCATCTTAGACAAATCAAATACATCCCCTTCGTCATTTCTCATTAAAAAAAAGAAGAAATATTTAAAAGACTAGAGCTTGAAGCTAAAACAAACACATGAACAAACAACAACAACAAAAACCAAAATTGTACANACTTGACACCTTGAACAAACAGAAAAATTGTTTCCAAAGTCTGGAGGCTTAAAGGTATAAAATGAAGGTACAGGCTGTGCTGCCCCCTCAGCGAGGACTTTAAGGGAAGGCTCTTCCTTCCTCCTCAAACTGCATAGTCCCACACAGTGGCTTCCAGCACATCACTTCAGCATCTACCTCTTCTGCAGGTGTTCGTGTGAGTCCCCTAGTAGGATAATTCAGGATGGTGTCATTGTGAGATTCTCAATGAATCATCTGCAAAGGATCTTTTCCCAAAGATCACAACAGCAGGTCTGAGGACACAGCTTTATTGTGTAGCAGGGAGGGACACATTTTTCATACCAATCCTCAATCTTTAAATTGTTACTACTCTGAAATTCC
>LZPO01098413.1:0-10986 GCA_001675575.1 Neotoma lepida | reverse complement strand
GTGAAACAGTCCTGGCTGTCCTGGAACTCACTCTGTAGACCAGGCTGGTCTCGAACTCTAAGAGATCCGCCTGCCTCTGCCTCCTGAGTCCTGGGATTAAAGGCGTGCACCACCACTGCCTGGTGCTATTTTATATTTTTAAAGAGAAAAGAAGAAACAAAAAGCCTGTGAAAAACCAACAAAGAGTGAACTCAATTCTACTTCTGGGGTTTACACTGAAGGTCTGACATCCTAGANAATCATTTGCCTTTAGAAAATGTATATATGCCAAGTATCAAGTGTCAGTTGTGGAGGACTGAGTTTTCAGAATGGAAGGAAGCCATATTTTCTGCAAAATAATGTCATTTTTTAATATAGACAAATGATTTCCTAGCAACACTTCCAACTGCAGTCCCTCTCCTCTTTCTGCACTCTTTGAATCACTTAACAGATACGCTCAATGGACCACTCTGATACTGAAAATCTCAAAAAAACATGTACACCTACCTTTCTTAGAGTTATACAGACAGAAGATCCTTGATAATAATTACCAAATTATTATTTTTATTTATTTATCTTTAATTCCAGCATTCAGGAGGCAGAGGCAGCTCTGTCTCTGAGTTTCAGGCCAACTTTGTCTACAGAGAGAATTCCAGGACAGCCAGGGCTACACAGAGAAATCCGGTGTTGAAAATCAAACCAAAAGATTTGTTTACTTTTACTTCATGTGTATGTATGATTTTTTTCTGTATGTTTGTCTGTGTATTCCATGTATGAAGTACCCATGGAGCCCCCCCAAAAAAGGGATGTTCTATACCTGGGAACTAGAATTACTGGCTGTTGTGAACTGCCATATGGGTGCTAGAAAAAGTATCAAGTGCTATTGACCATTGAGCTTATTTTTTTTTCTAGTCCCAGCCAATGAATTCTTAAAGACTCTTCCCACCACTCATATATAACTAAATTTTAACTTCCTAATATAAGACTGCAGTATTTTTACAGTTATATTGATATTTGAAACCCCTTTAGGGCTTGTTGTATAACTCAGTGATAGAATACTTGCCTAGCATGCACAGCAATGAAAAGTAATAATAAAGAAAATAGAGAATTTTTCCAATTGCTTTACACCCCCAATACAACACTTTCATAAACCATAATTTGAATGTCATTTTTCCAATATCAAGATAACTAAGGGTTTAAAATCATTGAGTTACAGCTTAAGACATCATACTTTACACGGCATTTTGAGTAATCTTTTATCCTTATTGTCACTGTGAACATCTCAGTGCTGGCTGTTTTTCCAGGCCCAGCCTCCTTTGTGGTTCCACTCTGTCTTCCTCTCTGACCTCTGTTCCTCTTTCTTATCTTTGGTTGTCACCCCGATGTCTGTGCTTGTTAAAGTCTTCTAAAGCCTCTCTCTTGTTTAGCCATCTGATTCCAGAACATTCCCTGGGGATTTCATCAGCTACTGCAACCACAGTACATAAAGGACTTTAAAATAAACATAGATCTCTCTAAGAGAGAAATTTTGATGCCAACAGGGGTACACACACACACACACACACACACACACACTGCATTTATTATGTATATAATGTATATATAAGAATATATTATATGCACCCATCAAACACACTGACAGCAGCTTTTTTTATTAAGAAATTTTTTAATTCATTTTACATACCAATCATTGATCTCCCTCTTCCCTTCTCCCACCCCTCCAGCCTCCCTGCATTCTCCCCCACTCTCTCTTATAAGAAGGTAAGGCCTCCCATGGGGAATCAGNAGAGCCTGGTACATTCAATAGAGGCAAATCCAAGTCCCTCTGCCTGCCGCAAGGCTGTGTGAGGTGTCTCACCACAGTAGTAGCCTTCAAAAAGCCTGCTCATGTGCCAGGGATAGATCCTGATCCTACTGTCAGGGGCCCCTTAAGCAGANCAAGCTACACAACTGTCTTGCTTATGCAGAGGGCCTAGTCCAGTCCCATGGAGGCTTCACAAGTGTTGGTCTAAAGTTCATGAATTCCCACTAGCTTGATTTGGTTGTCTCTGTAGGTTTCCCTATCATAATCTTGATGCCCATCGCTCATAGAGTCCCTCTTCCCTCTCTTCACCTGGACTCCTGGCTCTCGGCCTGGTGTTTGGCTGTGGATCTGACAGCAGCTTTTGATATCATCATAGTTGTTTTCAGTGACTGTTTTCAGCTGAAGGAGCTGAAGTGCAAAAGTTTAAATCAACAATGTCCATTTTCTTGTGGTTGATGAGGAACAGAGTTAGTCTTGCTTCTAATCATAAATTTGCTCCAAAACTGTGCCTTAGCTCCTGGCTCCCACTTAGACTTTGGTCTTTGTGCTTTGTTTGTGTCTTTGCTTATATTTTATTGGCATTTATTGTAGAACCTTCTCCTGTTAGCTTTTCCCTTCTTAGTGTCTGAATTCAACTTCACACTTTATTTTCAACTTCTCTACTGAAAGGAATTACATATTTCCTTAATGTAGAAACTATGACAAAATTAGTTAATTCACACAGAACTATTTCATACAGTAGAAAATGGTCACACACTATATGGCAGTACTAATAGTAAAATACCTCTTTAAATAAGGAATAGCATGCTTGGGAGTTATTTTGATGTATGGATAATGGCAATTCATGATAGAGATCTCTAGTGGAAACTTTTGTGTGATGAAACATCAATACTAATTCTAATTTATCACAAATATCTAGTTATACCTATGTGAACCCCAAAGAATGGTCAGAAAGAATAATCCCATACTGTATGCAATCATGAGGAGAGTTTATACAGTGACCAGTTTTATTATGCACAAATGTTAGACATTTTTAGGAAGTCAAAACACTTGAAAGAAAATTTATATATCACCTTTACCTAAACTAATCCAGAAAAGTAGAAGTCCATGATTCCTAAGTTCCAAACAAAGTTCCAGAAAAATTGTATGAACCTTGTATCTCAGGTATGCAGATTGTGGTAGAGTGAGCCCTTTGCATTCAACAGGTAGTGACAACCAAATCAATCCCCATCATTACCTGTGTATTTTCTAAAGCTGAATGTTTGCTGTGGACATGTTCAACCTGATTTATGAGGTTNTATTAGACTCTGTTACATCAAAAAACTCAACAAAGACTTATAATATTAAATGAGTTTCATATTTTAAAAGTGAGTGATCAATAATTAAATTTAAAATGTTTTCATTACTAATGGATTAGTAGACTTTAAGAATAAAGATGGTTTCACATCTAATGCACTATTCCATTTCAGTTTTTTGTGCTAGATGTCCCAGAACATATCTGTGCTGACATATTAGTAAATGCTAAGGTCAACTGGAATCTCTAGATGTAATATTTTGCTTCATAAATAACATAATACTTGAGGCATACTTTCTTCTCCAGTAGTTTGCAAAGCACCTTCTAATACCATGAATACTAGCTACGAGGGCCAGATGAGTAATTGTTTGAATTCTTCATGGTCTGTAACTCAAACANACAGTGTCACCAGCATCAGATTCTTACTATCAAGTTTTGAAGGGCAGCCAAGAATTGTAGCAATAGCCTCTAACACTTTTAGGCCTATGTGACCCCATTGGTCAGCAATTCAAAATGAACAGTAATTCTCAGTCTCATCCAGCTGTGAACCCTGCAAGCTACATTAAGAGCTGGCATGATAACTATGCCCACTCCTGAAATCCTGGCACAAATGCTATTGGAATAACCAACCATTTTCTGATTGGATAAAAGGCCTAATGTATGAAATTGAATCCATAACTTGAACTACTAAAGGGGCAAAGCACCCATGCCTAGGTAGATCATAGGTCCTAGAGGACAACTCGAAACTTTTATTCTGCTAAATTGACATAGTGTTAAAATTATTCTTAATGATTTATAGTTATATCCATAGTTAAGAACATTTCTCAATTCTCATCAGTGAAGTTTTGCCTTGCTGTAACTGATATTAACACAGAGACCTCAAANTGGTTATGTATAGAGAATAAAAGACTTCTGTGTGTGCAGTCCTAAATGGGACATTCATATCCCACCTCTCACTCAAATTTACTATTTGAACTAGCAATCAAAGTACTTCCAGACCTGTGTTTTTGCAAATAATATCCAACATCTTAACCAAATGTCATAATTTTATTGGAAAGCAAAGAAGGATGCAGTTGTATTGTTGTATCTCTTAGTATAAGACACCCACCTTATCATTGACACTGGTAGCAATTACATGGGTATTGTCTCTAATGGATACAACTAAGAGCAGGAGTGAAGAAGAGGTAGTGACAGAAGGGCTTACAAAGGAGGATGGTAAGAGATACAGGGCAGAGTGGAAAACTAAAATGAGGTCCATATTCAGCAGCAGATGTACTGCCTTTTCAGTGGATGGGGATATCTCATTTGTGTCTTGCTTTTTGAGACCCTTCAGGCTGTTACAGTACATTCCTATGGAATGGGTAGCTCATAAACAAAATAGGCTCACTTGTCATAGTCCTGATGTCTGGAAAGACCATGATCCAGCTGTCATTGTAATTTGTGTCTCTGGATTGCATGGAAGTTTCAGTCCATAGTCAATTGGCCATATTTTTTGTGTTATGTCACAGAGTATATCCTAGCAGAAGAACATGAGGGAGTGAGACCACTCACTCCATGTCAAGTACGAAAGATAAGAAGACAAGTGGCTGGGGTCAAACAATCTATTTCAAGCTCTTATCAAGAATGATTAGAGGGCCTTCCACTAAGCGCCACCTCTTAAAGCTTCTAACACTCATCAGTATGACTTCATCAGAGGCCATGTCCTTAACACATAGGACTGAAGAGTACATTCCAGATACAAACTACTGAGGCTTGTATTCTTGTGGAAAGCCATATTCTCACAGTGGTCTTATAGACTTGAAATTGGGAGAGACATCCTTGAGGCCTCTTTTACAAGGTCCTTAGTTTCATTCATGAGGACTCTACTTTCATTCACTAGTTATTTCATTGAGTACTAAGATTTCAGCACGTCAGTTTGCAGAGGAAGACACTATATATTTCATCATGCTAAACTCTACCCCTAGCCAAATTCACATTCTTGTAACACAGAGACAACATTCTTTGCTAATCTCAAAAGTCTTGACTTTTTCAGATATAAAAGTCTGAAGTTGAAGCATCCCATGTAAGTTTCACCTACCTCAAAAGCTATAGGGAGACTCTAGGTGGATCTATCCTGAGCCCAGTTCACCTCCATCTTGAGAGACTATGCAATCAGGTAGGTTATGTTCTTCAAAAATGCAATAGTGTGACAGGCAAGAAATAAGTGTTCCCACGGGAGAAAAATTGAGGAGAAAGTAGTGACAGACCTTGAACAATTCTAAATTGTGAAGGATTCAGAATATATTCCATTGGCTCTGTCCTTTCAGTCTCAAATCACAGGGAAGGGAGTCCTACTATTGAGCTGAAGTCCCACCCTCCAAGATTTGCTAAGTAGAGTTGAGCACCCTAGGGTCAACTTTATTTCTTCTTATTTGTTTATTTGTTTTCTTCAACAGTGTCTCCTGTAGACCTGATTGGCCTTGTGCTCACTAGGTAACCAAAGCTGACTATGAATTTATTATTCTCTTGTCTTAACCTCCCAAGTTCTGGGCTTGAGGGTCGGTGCCACCATGCTTAGTCTGGTGCTGGGGATTGAACACAAATTTTTATGCATGCTATCTAAGCACTTTACAACTGAGCTCCATCTCCAGCCTGCTGTTTGAATAGTTCTGAATAATGCACATGTATCTAATTAGTCCCTTTTCATTAGTGAATATAATTCCCTGCTGTCATTTATCTATCAGTCTCATCATGAAAAAATAAGATTGTGTTTGTAATTATAGAGACTAGAAAACCAAGGACTTTGAAATGATCTCACATGACTTGAATAGTAAGACATCATCAGTTAGACATGAACTGTCACTGAACGATCTTTGAAGTCTTTGAAGCAGCTCATCACATATTCTCCACTTTCTATGGAACAACATAAATCTTCATGTATGAAATAAGTGCCTCAGTAAACTTACTTTTATCATCACACTTATAAAATTAATCAACAAGATTTATAACTGATTTTAAACAGGGTATACTTTGAAATGCTTGATTCTGATCCACCAGTCTTTCATTAATAATACTGCTGTGATGTGTGTGTGTGTGTGTGTATACATAAATTTGCAAAAATTAAATAAATAAAATTACCCTCCTTGAGTATGGGATTCAAAATGTACTCATATTCAGACCTCTAGGCTAGTGTTTAAGACACTTTTAAAGTCCAATACAATTTCAGAAATCAAATTTTTTGACAGAAGTTATTCTCTAAAGCTCTATCATATAGGTATGTGTTCTTATTATTGGCTTCTTCTGCAGGAATTGAAAAGCTGGCAGCTGAATGATTTTATTAATACATAGTTGTAGGGCAGACAGTATGATGATCCAACATTTCTTGCACCAGGCAGGCTGTATTTTATCTCCATTGTATGTTTTCCATACTGTATTTTAAAATTGGTAGTTCTAAATAGATAAACTAAGATAAGAATTTGTTTTATTTTAAACAAATACATCTTGCATCTGTAGATGTTTTAATGACTTCACCAGATATTAATGCCTTGAAAGGCATTAAGCATCAATTGATATATCTAAATGGATGCACTGTATCCAGAGACTATAAAACTGTGGAGCAATGAAATAACCTCACGATACTCCACCCAAATTGTGGCTAAAGTTTGCAGGATTTGAACACTGTAAAGTTATCAGTGAGTTCCTGTGCGCGATTTAGTGGTCCATAAATATGGAGGATTAAATTAGAAATGACCTCTAGCCTGAAAATTCAAAAAGCCTTTCCTGCAAGATTCGGCATGGAACTTGGAATGAATGGAATTACAATGTTAGACATGAGTACATAACAAAAATGATGCAGTCTAAACACAGGTTTCTTAATTTACTTTCCATTCATTGAATGAAAAGCAATAACTGAAGAAGAAATAGAACAAGTTCCCTGGTCTGATCTTTTATCAGCAAGAGATTATTTTTTTCTTTAAGAAAAAAAATGAATGATGGAATTCTTAGCATGGTAAAAGTCCTGTGACTCAAACTAAGCCACTGAACACTGCCATCTCCAGAGATTGGAAGTTGAATGTCCCCCAAAGTAGTGTTGTAACAAAATGGAACCACCTTTTTGGAAGCCTGCTCACAAAACAAGGACTTTAAACATTTTTATAGCAACAGGAGCACTGACGTTTGGACCCACTTCCTGTACTCCAGGCTTCTCTGTTTCTCAGCTTGTAAAATATGGCAACAGAATTTGGAAGGATTCTTTTCCTCCCTTCTGGATCTTCTCTTGAAGGTTTTCAGACATATTTAAGCTGAACAGATACTTTNAATATCATTCCTCTCTTTTTAAAATAATCATACAAAGATTTTAAGTGTTGATGAATCACATGGGTTCACACCAGATAATATTTCCTGCAAAATAAACAAAACAAATAAGATTAAGGGTTGACAATGTTTGGTTTACAATTTGCACAGGACCAGATTTGATCTGCATTGCTTTAAAAAAGATTCTAGCCACAAGCCATCTGACATACTCTCCCACATTCGTCTCTGCTAATTCAAAATTTCCTTTGATTGGCACAAACCTTGGAATTAACTGCTTGGAATGAATTTCTGTGAATGGTTTGCAAGGATTCGCATTTGAATAAGAAATCTATACGAGTGTAAGGAGCTGTACCTGTGATGCACTTGTGTNAAAGTATACCATCACACAGTATAAAAAGACCACTCACAGAGTAGGAATGAGGATTGATGAATGGTAGCATTTGAATTCAAGAAAGCCTGAAGTAAGCAGGCAGTAAAGCACTATGTGGAATTTATTCAGAAGCTTTCAGCCACATGTTGTCTAGAAGTGTATATTTCAGACTGAAGGAGCTACAAACATTTATGGGGTCCATTTGGATTTTAAAACTTATTTTTCTGCATTATTCTGACAAGTTATGCTGAGCAGCACCTAGGATATGTGAGAAATTTTAGTTTGAGGGTTTAACCAAGGATAGGTGGATTGATAAGCTTCAGGAAGTGAGGATGTTATCGTGACTTGACCTCAGAACTACGTCACACAGAGTGGGCTTTAGGACATTCTAAGTTAAAACTACGATGAAGATATTTTTATTAAGACTTAAAACCTTTTTATAGGAAAGCATTTGTCACTTACAAATTTGGAGAAACAGTTATAAAGGGGGAAAGCATGGCTTTCAGAAGGTCCACTTGCCATGGTGGGTACTATTTTCTGAATATAGTTCTCTTTGTTTGTTTTCATGTTATTAATTAAAGCTTGCTACAGTTCCAAATGAATTAACACCAATGGCTTTAGGGCTGCCAAAGTACTCATTTTAATATCATCTAGTGATTTCCCCTTCAGCTTCATTATTTAATAGTTCCTCAAATGCACAGAAGTTATCTCAGCTTTTTAATTTTTGATTTTGAACCATTTCTCTTGTGTACATTATCAACACCCACCTAAGTTTCTGCACTTAAATCCTCAGAATATGTTGAGTCCTCAGCAAAAATATGTTGTATTAAACGCAGTAAACTTCTAATGCCTATTAAGTCAATAATCTTGAAATGGGTCAAGTATGGTGGTTATGGCCAGTAATCACAACTGAGAAACTGAGGAGAAGGGATAATAATGGTCTACTTAGTAACTGTGCATACAGCCTGAGATGCTACACCACATGCTGTTACAAATAAAAATAATCAAGAGATGACAACATTATTGCAAATTTTGCTGTGTAAGAGGAGGTCCTTAGAAAGAAGTGAGGTTATAAGGATTTAAAAAATGCTAATATGACTCACATTTGAAGTGATGCACCCTGAATTTGATGGCATAGACTAAAAGCCAGAGCATGGGAGCTACTTCTAGTAGGTGGAAAGGACAAAGGAGTGAACTCCTTCCTAAATCATCCGGAGGCTTGTAGCCTTGTGTGGACCTCTACATTAGGCTTTTGACCTCTGCAACCACAGGGAAGGAAATTCTCATGGTTTGAAGCCATTAATTTTGAAACAGCTTCAATAGGAAATGAATACACCGTTTGGAAACTGGCACAAAGCAATGGTCAATAAATATTTGATATATGAATTAATAATAAAGTAAAAGAAGTACATTCATATCCGTGAAATCGGCTTCTTTTTTCTTTCCCAGCACCCATGGGTGTATTTGACAGCTGTCTCTAAGAATGATATTGCAATAATGTGCCCCTCCATCCTGCAATTTAAATGTCAATACAGTCTTATTTACTCATAAGAGATGAAAAATAGACAAACTCAGTGTCATGGCGAAGAGTGTACCCTCTGTCAGCTGCCTTGGATTCAAGTGTTGACTATACCACATGTTTAATGAACTTGTGCAAGTTGTCTCAAAAACTAATTCTAATATGAAAATAACCATGGAGGTTAAATAAAATGTAAAGTAAAAATAATAGAGATATTACCTCACTTTTGTTGTGTGTTCAATAACACTATCTCCTATTATAACTGTTCTTGTATTTTAGGTTCTTTTCTATGTGGCTCTATTCCAGCTATAAATATACCAAATACATTTTAGACATTCTAAGTATTATCAGTCAGTGAAACATATTTAGGAAATGTTTATACCAGAGGGGAGCTTTTACTGAATGTCCTGCAAGTGGCTTCTATGTTGACATATTATGAAGCAAAAATTTCAATGATAAAAGTTTTATCATTTGGGCTTTTACAACTTACCAGTTGCATGCAATAAAACAGAAATACTTTTCCAGTAATTTGCTTGTGGTTTTTGTGGTTATAATCATTCAAAGAAGAAAAATGCTGAATGAAAAACTGACATTGATAACACTTTGTGTTCTGGACCAAATATCTGACTTAGAGCAAGGATATTACATGATAGATTGAGATTTAAGAGCAAAACAGAGCCCCGGATAGGCACACAAATTTCAGACAAGGAATTTTCTATGGACATGTTTTTCTTTTATGCATACAATGAGACATTATTTTTATTGCTGTTTTGACTCAGTATTTGTGACTTTGGGCTTGGCCATGGCCATATTCATGACTGCTCTTCTTTTTGTGATTGTAAACCCACAAGTGACACACTTTCCATGAAGGGTTCCCTCCAGATAGAAAGGGCTCTGTAATACCTGATTTGACAGGCTTAGGTCATTCACACTCCGGCTGCTGGCACTGCCTATGCTGACATAAAATGAACACACAATTAACTTTTACTAAGTTAAAGACATCCACAGGGAAATAAATAGAAATCACACTACACACTTCTCAGGCTCACTTATGTGAAGAAGACCCCACTGAAATCATTTGAGAATGTCTCTTCTGCTTTGTTTTGTTTGGCTTTTCTTTCATAAAAAAATACTACTTTCAAGAATTATGTCATGAAACCTCAGATATCTGTAAATATATTTATGTGTAGTATGTATTTTCCTTCTGGAAAAAAATTACTGTGTTCTTGAACTCACTGTTAAGAAATATTCTAAAGTTTTAGACATTCCATAAAATCATTTTGCAAGCATCAGGTATGCAAACTTGCATAAAGTCTGATATTTGCTATACGATGCTGGAGTTTCCTTTCATATCTTTGAGTACACTTGTAACTCATTACCAAATACTCCTTTATGAACATATTGTTTTATTCATTGTTCCTTTATTCAGTCAGTCACTCATTGGTTCATTGAGTGACTTAATAGGTCATACTTTTTCATTTCACACTACATGTTATATTTGTGTTCATAGTGGGGTGCAAGAATAAACTCAAGAGACTCTGATGTAGTGTAGAGTGCCATTTATGTGTATACCATTAGCACAGTTGCCAAGCCAGGTAAGGCTTATGTTTTGTAGCATGCAATCAGTGTAGTTGGAGAAGAAACCATTTGAATTACAGTCACATTTGTTGCTCTATCTGCTGGGTACAAAGCAAAGGAAAACTGCAAACTGTCCCTGCTTATGTATC
>LZPO01098411.1:3334-25011 GCA_001675575.1 Neotoma lepida | reverse complement strand
AAAAAAAAACAAAAAATTCATCGTAATTCAGAAAAAATGTGTAAAGTAGAAGAGTCAAGAAATAATGTGCTGCATTTTAGAAATAGTGCATGTTATCATATGTGACTGACAAGAAATGAAGATGGATTGGTGAGACCTCAAATTCATGCTAGAGCATGTGTGTTTGAGGAGGAGGCTTTGTAGGCAGGAGTCAAGTAAATCATTCTCCATCCTCTCAACACCTTTCTATAATGTGCCATCCAGATAGACGTACCACTTGTATCACCTTTTACAAATCAAACACCTCTCTGAACTGTAGTTTCCTCATCACAAACAAAGTCAATTTAGTAGCTATTTTTAGAGCAATTTTGAGGACATATGAGGTAATAACTGAAACATTAGGGGCTGCAAGTTATTAGCACCATCTCCCTTGTAAGCAACGGGGATCAGAAAAGCAACTATAATGAAGACACAGCATGGGTCCAGATATGACATTTAAAAAGCCAGAAGGAGATATGCCACAGGAGTGAGAAGAAGAGGCCCCTGTATTCATTCTGTGTGATAGATACTGGGGAATAGCAGACCACAGGGTTTCATGCAGAGACTAAGATGTCAGCAGAGTTCAGAGTTCTGTAATTATTGAAGGCATTTACCAGAATGAAAGGTGTGAAAAAAACTTTTACTCAATATTTGGAAAGACTGTGACACTAAAGTTGTACAAGAAAAGGTTACAATGTGCTTGTTTGCTTCTGCAACAGTGTTTTGTTTTAGTCCAGCCTGGCCTTGGAGTTACTGCATAGCCAAGGCTGCCCTTGAACTTCTGATCTACTTGTCTCATCCCAAGTTCTAGAATTACAGGCATGTGTCCCCCAAACCCAGCAAAGAGCATTTTTATAAGAGCTCGAACAGGGACATCATATAAACTGTACCTCAATCAGTAAGAACAGAAAAAAAAATTTTTCCTTTAGAGGTAAGTTGACTGGGAAACCTTCAGAGAAAGAGCCTGTATGGGGTGAACTTGAAGGCCAGCTCTAAGAGTCCGAGTGAAGGCTGCATGAGTAGATCTGTTGCTCTATGTATTGACTGTTCCCTATGCCACTGATGGTCTCTTTGCCAGTCCTCTCATATTCCATGCAGTTTGCCATTCTACTCTGCATCTTAGGATGTCACCTCCTCAGAGAGGGCTTCCCCAAGAGATTAAATAGACGCATGCACTGTCACATCATAGAACTCCACATTGTGTTTCTTATTCAATTTTAAGTGTCTGCAACATCATGGGCACATAGTTAATATATGTTAAATGAATTAATGACCTTTATAGATTCTGCACCTAAATCTCCTCTTTGTAAATTTAAATGCCCACCCTGCCACATGATTTGTGAGGATTCCATGAGATAGTACTATCTAACCCCAACACATTTGTGACATATTGTAAGTATGAAATATGTGCCCATTTTCTGGCTTGGCTATTATTATATTCTGTACCTAAATGCAAATAGGAAAAAGCAACTCTTCAAATAAGAATATAATTTTGTCTTTCATCATTTTAATTTAATCTTTGTGAATCTACTGGATAATTTCTAGCTAGTATCTTTCTCTATTTCTCTTCTATGCCTTCATTTTCTACCTAACTTTGTTATAATTTTCTTCCTTCACCTTTAATAGTAGCTGCGGTTAAAAAGAAACATTCTGTAGAGAGTCTTCCTGGCAATTTCCTGTCCTGTTTTCTTCATAGATTGCATGCTAAAGGAACAGACAAGATAGAAATATGGCTGTGGGAGATCGGTGTGAGGAACTTCAGTTGAATCTTTTCATGCCTGTACTGCAAAGAGAAATGTTTACCTCCACCAGCTAGAAAAGGTGCTGGGGGTTCTGTTAAAATTTCAAAAATTCATCTGACCACTGTGACAACAATTTGCAAATCTGGAATGAGACTGTGTCTTTCAGACCATGTTAACTCCAAGTGAGTTCATTCCATCATCTATGCATTGGACAAGAGCTTTGATGAGGCCTTAACTTCCTTAAGAACTTAAAAATTATGGTATGCTTAAAGGACTAATATATTAAATTTTATTATTTATGTGGATATTGCTATTTCTCTATCTTCAATTACTATACTAAGATAGGAATGTAGAAGTTACACATGCTGAGTTCATTTATTCATCTGCTCTGGTCATTGTTTCAAAAATCATTCTTGGAGTCACTGGGTGCTGGAGAATACAAATAGTATTTTGTCAGCACACTGACAAAAGGGAAAGTTTCCTCAGAATTCCTCACTGACTTCTGCAGAATTTTAAAAAATACTGTCAATTTGAAAGGAAGTTATTCAGTTACTGTGTACACTCCATTACTGGGTTAGTAGAAAATGCAGAGGGTCAGGGCATCATCTGATGAGGAATATCATTTGAAAACTGCAGCATATCAAAATCAGGCGACTGAGACATTTATATTCTGTTTCCTTCAGTGCAGATCCAGAATGGAGAAAAGAATGTTAAGGAATGCTTNGTGAGTAGATTTCAAGAAGATATTTGGTGTCACTCTGTGAGTTTCATGCAGATTCTGATAATAAAGTCAATTCCCTCAACTCTTAGGCTCCTGGCTTGACTTCAGGTAGGTCCACATTTGTGCATATATACATACATTCATTTACTTATTTATTTATATGTGCACGTGCTTATATGTGGGGTGTGTGTGTGTGTGTGTGTGTGTGTGTGTGTGTGTGTGTACATGCCATGCTACATGTGTGAAGGTCATTTTTCTCCTTCTAACATGTGGGTACTTGAGATTGATCATGTCATCAGCCTTAGCTACAGCCTTAGCTAAAATCAGCTACCTTTATCTGCTGATTTGTTTCACTGTCCTTACCTCCCTTTGTACAGGTTCTTCCATTGAATTGTTTTATACTAATTCTGGTAGTCTTGATTAAATAAAGGATGGCATCAGTGCAGAAGCTCCTCACAACCATTTCAGAGTCTTGACCTTAAGCACCTATTCACCTCTGGGGCAAAATCACTGCCACCTGGAGGATGGGCAATCACACCACAGTGACCACATTCCTTCTGTGGGGATTTTCCAGTTTCCCAGAACTGCAGAATCTACTCTTCATTGTGATTCTCCTCTCCCATGTGACCATCATCCTAGCAAATGCATTCATCATGTTGGCCATCAAGCTCAGTCACAACCTTCACACCCCCATGTACTTTTTCCTCTTTGCCCTATCTTTTTCAGAAACCTGNGCCACTATGGTGATCCTACCACGAACGTTAGTGGACTTGCTATCAGAGAGNAAGGCCATTTCTCTCCCTGAGTGTGCCACACAGATGTTTTTCTTCTTTGGACTGGCTGCCAACAACTGTTTCATCATGGCTGCCATGTCCTATGACCGTTACACTGCCATCCACAGCCCACTGCATTATCATATCCTTATCACCACAAAGGTCTGTGTTCAGCTTGTGATGGCTACTTGTNTGGTTGGGTTCCTCTGTTCTTTCGGCATCACCTACACCATATTCAACTTGTCTTTCTGTGATTCCAACAATATCCAGCACTTTTTCTGTGATATTTCACCCTTGGTTCATCTTGCTTGTGACTACACTGTTCATCATGCAATGATTATTTTTATGCTCTCTGCATTTGTGCTGGTGGGCAGCTTTGTTTTGGTCATGATTTCCTATGTCTTCATAGTCTCTCTAGTTGTAAAAATGCCTTCTGCACAGGGGCGGTATAGGGCCTTCTCAACATGCTCCTCCCACCTCACAGTTGTGTCTATGCACTACGGATTTGCTAGCTTTGTCTACTTGATGCCCAAGAACAGTGACTCCTTCCGTGAAGACATGCTGATGGCTGTCACATATACAGTACTGACACCTCTGCTCAACCCCATTGTTTATAGCCTAAGAAACAAAGAAATGCAGACAGCCTTGAGGAAGGTATTACATAGTGTTAACAAAATTTTGCCCTTTCTGGCAAGTAAAAAGGCCTTGAACATTTAAGAACAACTATTGAGCAATGACAACAAAAGTGGGAATTTGAGTATTTCCATAAAAAAACCCATTATTTAATGTACAAAGCAATTAAAGTATTATCTAACTGCCTAAAGTGTTCTGGTCTCAACACTTTCCTACAGTAAATAGATCATGGTTTAAAAATATGTATACATTTAGTAGACATATCAGAATGCTTTGGAACACTATTTTCATATCATGGTTGCTTTGGTGGAAAAGAATTATTATATTAATGAGAAAAAATAAGAGAAAAGAAATAAGGGAGAAAACGAGAAGGCTAAGGATGTAGGTGGAGAAACAGAAGAGGGAGAGATGGGGAGGGAGGAGGACCGTGAGTAGATATTAGCAGTGTGATTGGCTGACAAATGAGGAAGTACAAACACTTCAAGACTGAACTGAATATGGGATATGATCACAATACTGAAAAATTTAAAGTCAACTTGAGAGGATGATTTATTCCTATTAAAAATCAGAGCTTAGGTACCAGAGACTACTCTGGTACTAATAACCCCAGGTAAGATACCGCCCAATGCCTGCTAACACTCCTTAGAGCCTGCCCACTTCTCCCCAGTAGCATCCTCTCCCCTCTGCTGGGATAAATATTTTTGTAAGATGTGTCTCTTTACTTTCTTACCTGCCTAAAGCACCTTCTGATTGGTTTAATAAAGAGCTGAAAGGCCAATAGCTAGGCAGGAAGAGGAAAGGCAGGACTTCTAGGCAGAGATAGGAACTCTGGGAAAGAATCTGAGGCAGGAGATTCACCAGCCAGATGCAGAGGATTTAGACATATGGTACTGAAGAGAGGTAACAAGCCACATGGCAGAGTGTAGATTAATGTAAATGGATAATTTATGTTTTAAGAGCTAGCTGGGAACAAGCCTAAACTAAAGCCAAGCTTTTATAATTAATAAAAGTCTCCATGCCATTATTCAGGAGCTGCTGGTCCAAATAAAGTCCGACTATAATTGGTGTCCAATGAGCAGCATGTATATCCAAATATAGGGCCTGAGAAAAGTTCTGGAGGAAAAACCAGATGTGGCTCCCTAGCAAGAACAGTGTCTGTGGCAGGTTGGTGCCTGAGCATGTGAAGCAAGGTTCTGATGGAAATGGCTGTAGCCCAGAACCAATGGGTTGCCTACTGGATGGACTCAAGGGGGGGCGGAGCCAGCTGCCAGTGCCATGTGCTTAGCAGAGCCACAAAAGGAGCCTACAGATGCACAGAAGGGCACTGGAGCCACAGTGCACAGACACTGCAATCTCTCTGGCTAGCTTGTGAGTGCTTGCTGTGCATGACTGCCCCTTCCCGTTGGGTTGGTCATGGTGTATATATAAAGCCTGGCCCTTTAAGGCTTGTTCATGTGGTCAGAGAAATGCTGCAGGTGCACAGAGAGCCAGGTACAGATGGAGAAAAACTCTGAACAAGTACAATATGCTTGAAAATATGCTTAGATGCTGGAGAAAGAAAAGAAAATGGGTATAGACAGCCATAGGAAAAATAGTTTTAAAATAATAAAGTCTTTAAAGAAAGAGTACAGTAATATGAAAAGAACAAGCCATGATGATGGGAAATACCCTAACACAGGGTATTCAGACCCTATATAGTGCTTTATTAACTTTAAGTTTTTAAATGCTAATGAGCAAAAAAAAATAACAGCTGCTGAGAGACACTGGATTGTGAAAAAATTTCTAAATTAAACCAGCCTATGTATTTTAAGGATGTCTTAATTTTGGAATGGAAGTCAGGATATGTGTTTTGTTTGGGGCAAGGTTATGCCTTTGTTTCCACAGGAAATGAAAAGCTATGGATTCTTTCAAAATTAATAAAGATTAGATTTGGCTGGGGGAGACATCCTGAAAATCTTTGCTGCAGACATGAAGGAAGAAATGAAGAAAAACTACAAGACAGGTGATGTATATGCTGATCCCTCTACATGGGAACAGCTCTGAGACTGGATGAGACATAATAAATCTTGTTGGCTACAGAGTCCTCATGACTTATTATTACATGCCATTCTTTCATATGACATGGATGGTGATTTATATTACAGGTTGGTTATACAGTCCAAATAGACTTATAAAATTGACAGATGTCTTTTTCCTGCTGAAATATGGAGCAGAGTCATCTTTAGCTGAGTTGTGCACAGAGCACATACCATATTTGTATTAATGCAGATATGTATGTTACCTTTAAAAGTTTGCATGTTTTCAGAACAAAAGGACCAGACACCAATGAAGACAATACAAATAGCCTAAGTGATCCAGCCTAACAGAATGCCTCCATTGCTGTTTCCTCAAAAATCGGCTTCCAGGACAACTTCCAAGTGGTTAGCTAAGGTGGTCTAGTCTCACACACTACTCCAGCCAGGACTTCAGATAAGCCCTGCACTTTCTCATCCCCATAAATGAAGCAGCTAGCTCTCCCACGTCTTGACCATTATTCCAATTTTCTCAGGATCCCTTAGAGATGACATTACCCCTAGAAAGCAGGAAGTAATTTTAAGAACATGATGCCCACATTCCTGAGAGGTGGGGTGGTCATTCAGTAGATTATGGATGTTTGTCATCATTTAGGGGGATTAGCTGCAAGTTGTTATTGGTCATGGTCAGGGAGGAAATTAAACAATAGAGGTTAGATTAAGGGATTTCTTTCATTCTTCCTTCATTTCTTTTTCTTTCCTCTGTCATTCTTTCTCTCCTATCTAGTGAAAATAAAAGGGGGGATATAGGAATGATAGTGTACAAGGGTAAATTACTGAATCTACTTTTAAACTAAAAAGCAACTACTAGAGCCTCAAATATTNTACATTGCTATGGATTTTTGTATATTGATACAAATTTAAGGTTATTTTTGTTAGAACATACTGTATAGATGTTTCTACTCTTGTTTAAGGTATTGTACCTATGCAGTTAATTTAAAAAATTTAGTAAAGTTCTAGTCTTTGAAAGATACTATTACAAATTGTTTAGGATAATTAAGAAATGCAAGTTAGTAGTCACCCATAACAATCAAACCTATAGTCATGTATTTTCAAGGTTAAACAGACATATATTTTAGATAGATGGATAGTGTTCAAATACTTCAGAGATCTATAGAATATGGCATTAATATGGTTTTAATAACATAAGGCTTTTTCTGACAATGAGACATATCTGCTCCTGGTAGCACAAATCTACTTCAAAGAAGATGAGGGGCATGAAAAACTTCTATGTGGAATTTGCTTCAAATGTGACAAAGCTAGCTACAAAGGAAGAAACTTCCCTTGCCTTGACTGCTGACAGTAGTCCAAATGAGACATGTAGGACACAGAGGAAGTCAACTGCTTAATTTTGCCAAGACAAAGTAGGCCAGTCCTTCAAAATTCCTTCTTCATAGAAAAGTCTGTCAGATATTCTAGGCCTGTAGACTGAAGACAGATGACTGAGCATTACAAAGGAACCTTGGGGGATTTTTCAGACAGTTAGCTGTTTCTGTCATTTCTATAGTTTTGGATGTTTCTTGCTCTGCACTTCCTGTTTACTCAGGTAATATTTTATCTTTCTCAGGTCTCTGATGGGGTTGAAAGCTAGATAGTTATAGTTTTATAGTTTTCCTTGTAACCAAATTCAGAAAGAAAACTCACAAAAGAGATGTAAAATTTATAAAGGTTGGAGACATAAGTTAAATTGTTTAAGAAAATGTTTTAAGGTCTAAAAAGATATTTTTAAGTTTGTAATACAAGTTATTATAGAAAGTGATTTAGGACAAAATTTTGGACTCACCAAAATAATATAGATAGTAATTTCTCCAAATTTGGTAAATACAAATGTGAAGAATTACATTCTGAATGTAATTCTTACCTGATATTGTTCTTTTTGTATATGGTTGTTGATTCTAGATAAAGAACCTTACATCTAGTATCCACTTATAAGTGAGTACATACTGTGTTTGCCTTTCTGAGTTTGGGTTACCTCACTCAGGATGATGTTTTCTAGTTCCATCCATTTGCCTGCAAATTTCATGATGTTATTGTTTTTCACAGTTGAGTAATACTGTATTGTATAAATGTACCACATTTTCTTTATCCATTCTTTGGTTGAGGGGCATCTACAAGCCTTTTATTGGTCTAAAAGGGGGAGATATTAGAATAATTTTTTTGGAATATGTATCTCTCTTCTTCCTCACCTTCCTAAGGGGTGTAACATGAATTGATAAATGGTCTTATTAATAAAAAACCTGGTGTCAGATATGGGGGTGGAAGCTGAAAGATCAGAGAAACAGAACAAGCCAGCCACGTTCTTACCTCTATGAAGTCCTCAGCCTCAAGAGTTACTTCCTGTATACTCACGCCTTATATACCTTTCTGTGCCCTGCCATCTTACTTCCTCTCTCTGCCCAGCTACATCACTTCCTCTTTCCACTCAGTTCTATCACTTCCTGTCTGTCTGTACAGACCTCTAGATCTCTATGGTTATCTAGTGCTGGGATTAAAGGCATGTGCCACCATGCCTGGCTCTGTTCCCAGTGTGGTCTTGAACTCAGAGATCAGGATGAATCTGTCTCCTGAATGCTAGGATTAAAGGTGTGTGCTGCCACTGCCTGACCTCTATGTTTAATATAGTGGCTGGCTTTGTCCTCTGATCCCCAGGCAAGCTTTATTTGTTAAAACACAAATAAAATATCACCACAAAGGCATCTTCTGATTAGTTTAATAAAGAGCTAAATGACCAATAGCTAGGCGGGAAGAGGATAAGTGGGACTTCCAGGCAGAGATAGGAATTCTGGGAAAGAATCTGACATGGGTAACTTACCAACCAGATGCAGACCTATTAGAATTACACGTGACTTCTTAATAGAGACTTGAAAATCCACAAGGGCCTGGTCTGATGTCTTAAAGACTCTAAGAGACTACTATACACAACAAAACTTTCACTCACCATAGAGAAAATAAGCTATTCCATGACAAATTAAATTTTGACAATATTCTATCCACAAATCCAGCCCTACAGAAAGTGCTAGAAGGAAAAATCCAACCCAAGGAGGTTAACTACACCCAAGGAAACATAGGAAATAGATAATTTCACACCAGAAAAATCAAAAGAAGGGAAACACATGCATGCACACACACACCACATACATACACACACACACACACACACACACACACACACAGACGCACACACACACCACTATCACCACCACCACCACCAACAACAACAAAATAGCAGGAACTAACAATCATTGGTTATGAATATCTCTAATATCAATGGACTCAATTCACCAATAAACAGGCTAACAGAATGGATAAAAAAATAGGATCCATCCTTCTGCTGCATACAAGAAATACACCTCAGCATCAAAGATAGATATTACCTCAGAGTAAAGGGTTGGAATTTAGATTTTCCAAGCAATTGGATATAAGAAGCAAGCTGGTGCTATGGGATGGTCCTTCTGTATGCTGTAAATATGTGTTGCTCTCATTGGCTGATAATAAAGCTGTTTTGGCCAACAGCCATGCAGGACAAAGTTAGGTGGAAAAATTAGGCTGAGGACTGGTATGAAGAGGGTGGAGTTGGGAGATGCAAGCCAGCTACCCAAGTTGCAAGATGCCAAAGGATCAGTAAGCCATGGGCCACGTGGTGATGCATAGCTTAATAGAAATGGGTTAATTTAAATATAAGAGCTAGTTAGTAACAAGCCTGAGCCATTGGTCAAGTATTTATTATTAATATAAGCCTCTGAGGGCTAATTTCTAAACTATGTAAAGAACACAAGAAACTAGACATCAACAAACCAATCTAATTAAAAAATGGGGTACAGTTATAAACAGCAAATTCTCAATAGAGCAATATCAAATGGTCAAGGAGCACTTAAAAAAGTGTTCAATATCCTTAGCTGTTAGGTAAATGCAAATCAAAATGACTCTGAGATTCAATCTTACACCTGTCAGTATGGCCAAGATCAAAAATACAAGTGACAGCTCATGCTGGCAAGGATGTCGATCAAGGCGAACACTCCTCCATTGCTGGTGGGAGTGAAAACTTATACATCCACTTTGGTAATCAACATGGCAGTTTCTCAAAAAATTAGAAATTGATCTGCCTTAAAAATCCATCGGTACCACTCTTGAGCATATACCCAAATGATTCTCCATCACATTGCAAGGACACTTGNTAACTTATGTTTATAGCAGCTTTATTCATAATAGCCACAAACTGGAAACAACCTAGATGTCCTTCAGCTGAAGGATGGAAAAAGAAAATGTACATTTACACAATGCAGTGTCATGAAATTTGCAGGCAAATGGATGGAACTTTGAAAAAATAATCCTGAGTGAGGTAACCCAGACTCAGAAAGATAAAAATGCTATGTACTCACTTATAAATGAATATTAACTGTAAAGTAAGGGATAACCATGCTACAATTCACAGACCCAGAGAATCCAAGTAATAAGCAGCATTCAAGGAGGGATGTACGAATCATCTTGGGAAAGTGAAATACAGTGAATACCATGGGTGGATGGTTGGGGTGGAATCAGGTTGGGGGAGGATGGAGGGAGAGAATATTTGGAGAGACAACTGGAATTGGGGGGCATTTGGCATGAGTTAGAAACCTAGTGCAATGGAAACTCGTAGGAATCTAAGAAGGTAACCCTAGCCAAGATTCCTAGCCATGGGAGATACTGAGACTGAACTGGCCATCTCCTGTAACTAGGAAAGACTTAGGGATTGGGACATTAACCCAGCCAATAAATCTTCAACCTACAATTTGTTCTGCCTATAAGATATGCTAGGGTAAAGGTGGCACAAAACTTGGGGCAGTGGCCAGCCAATGACTGGTCTGCCTCGAGACCCACGCCACAAGAGGGAGCCCACCCCTGACACTGCCCAGAGGTCCAGGACCCAAAGGCTGGAGAGTCCAGAGACCTAGGATAGAACCAAACATGACTGACAAAAAAAATCAATGAAATGATTCCTAAAATGGTATTCTGCTCTACTCATAGATTGGTGCCTGCCCAATTGTCATCTTCATTCAGCAACTGAAGGAAACCGATGCAAAGATACACTTCCAAACTTTAGGTGGAACTTGGAGATTCTTACAGAAGAAGGGGAGGAAGGATTGTAGGAGCCAGAGGAGTCAAGGACATCAAAAGAAAACACAGAACTAACCTGGGCTTGTAGGAGCCCAAAGAGACTGAATCGACCACCAGGGAGCCAGCATGGGACTGATCTAGGCCTTCTGCATATATGATACAGTTGTATAGCTTGATCTTCTTGTGGGACTCCTAACAGTGGGAATAGGGGCTGTCTCTGACTCTTTTGCCTGTTTTTGTGACCCTTTTCTTCCTACTGGGTTGCCTCCTCCAGCCTTAATATGAGGGGAGGTGTCTAAACTTACTGCAACTTGATATGCCATGTTGATAACCATGGAAGGTCTGTCCTTTTCTAGAGAGAAATGGAGGAGGAGTGGATGGGGGTGGTGTAGAGGGAAGGTTGGGGGTGTGACGGGGAGTAGAGGAGGGAGAGGAAATTGTAGTCAAGATGTTATAAATTCAATAAAAAAATAAAAAGAAAGAAAAAAGAAAGAAAAATTGGAGCTTAGAATATAATGGATATATTCATGCAAAAAATTAACTGATAAATATAATCTGATCAATAGACAGCTTTAATATACTATTTATTCTGGACACCCCAATCAATTTTTTTTCTGTTTTTTCCTGTCTCAGAACATTAGTTCTGGTGGTTTAATAGTTATCCTTGATCTTAGCCAGAGGCTGAGAATAATTAAGCAGATTATATATTCAAGGAACAAATAATTTTAGTCATATTAAATTGGTTTGAACTTCAAAATTAAATAACTTCTCATTTTTAAGCTTCACAGTAGTGAGGATTCCTATGTAAGCACGGTCTAATGGATCACACACAGTTTAGGGTCTGCCTGAGGGAGATCAAAGGACATAGCATGGGAAGGAAATGTTAAGGCTGCATTGTCCACATCTTATAATGGTTTGACTGGAGAGCCACTCAGGAGTTAACCTCAGATTCTCTGACCACTGCAGATGTCAAGCCTCTTTTTATTACTCACATACATCTGATTTACAGGAAAGCATTTTCAAGCCTTTCCTCACTTCTAATCAAGGTGTTTTGTTGAATTTTAAATGTTTTTGTAAACATAAATATACATCTATAGACACATATGCAGTGTGCAACTTTTTCTCCCACTGTTGAAATCACATTTTTGCTTTATATATACTTTCCCTTAAAATGCAGCCTTGTATTTTAGTGTAGTTTCATTCTTTTATATGTTTGTTCATTAGTTGAGTCTCATAACTAGGAAACCACTGCTTAATCTGGCAGTGGGATGGAAATTAATATAATGATTTTATAGATTTAGGCAGTACATCTACATTTGCTATCCANTTGGGTTAAGTTATGCATATGTTTGGGGTAAGACTCTAACCTTATCTTGTGGATGGATATCCAGTTAAGCCAGGAGCATTAAAACCCAGCTTGCTCAGTGCTAGAAGCAAAGGAAATATCATTGCTTTTCTACATTTATCTTGTCTCCTACAAACTTCCTTTATTTGCATATTAGTCTCCACAGTTTTAATATATTTCTAAATTTTCCTATATGTTTCTGTTTGCTAATGGGTAAACTATGCCACATGCAAATGTAGATAACTTCTTTCTTCACACACTAGATGCTGTTTGTTTTGGGGTCTTGTTATTTTTCCTGAACCCTTCTGTTGCAGCATTTAATAGCAGTAACAAAAGCAGGCATCCTTGAGCAGTACACAGTGGCACACATGTTGAATCTCAGCACTGAGGAGGCTGAATTGGATGGAGCTCTGAGTTTGAGGCCAGACTGATCTGCATAGTGAGTTCTAAGACATCCAGAGCTACATAGCAAGACCCTGTCTCANAAGGAAGAAAAAAGAACAGGAAAGGAAAGAGAAAGCAGGCTTCCTCACCAGGAAGGAAGAAAAAAAGAACAGGAAAGGAAAGAGAAAGCAAGCTTCCTCACCACGTTCCTGACAATGGGGAAAAGCCTCCGCTCTTTGGCCACATTAGGTCTCTTTCAGCTGCACTTTCCTTAGCNTTGAGAGGGTCTTTTCTGGGNATAATTTGCAATTCTGCCATGAGTGAACACTACACCTTGTCAAATACCTTTTTTGCTTTTATTACCACAATCATGTGTTTTGTTATAGGGTACAATATATTTTATATAGTATATGTAACATGTAACATAGCAAAGTGGTGTATAACATTAACCGATATACTAAAGTCAAATGAATATTTTCATGGGACAAGTAACATTCAATCATATTGTNTTGGTTAGAATTTACTATTGCTGTGAAAAGACACCATGACCATGGCAACTTTTATAAAGAAAATATTTAATTGGAGTGGCTCGCTTACAGTTCAGAGGTTTCATGATGAGAAACATGGCAGAGTGCAGATAGATGTGGTGCTGGAGCTGAGTGTCTACNTCTTGACCAAAAAGCAGCAGGAAGTNGACTGACACACTGGGCAGTATTCTGAGTATATGGACTCTCAAAGCCCACCCCCACAGTGACACACTTCCTCCAACAAGGCCACACTTCCTAATAGTGCCACTCCCTATGAGATTATGGGACTATGGGGGCCAATTACATTCAAANTATCACACATATGTATATCTTTTTATATACTGCTGGATTAAATGGCTAGTACTTTATGAATTTTATATTTATTTCCATAAGTTATGTCAGTCTATATTTTATTTTTTATTGTGATGCTTTTCTTGTATGGCTTTCAAAAGGGGAAATAATGGCATCATAAGTTGGGAAATCTAATTTTCTCTTATTTTTTGACTGTTTCTGTAAAGAATTTTGCTGACTCTTATTAAATATGTTTTTGAAAATTAGAAAAGAAGCCATTTGAAACAGAATTTTTAATATAATTCTCAATGTTTTGATATCATAATATAATTACCTAATTTCCTTCCTTCCATTTTCTCCCTCCAAACTCTCACTTGCTTCTTGTTCTATTTTAAGCTATGTTTTATATATATATATATATATGTATATGTATATATATAGAGAGACATATAATATATAATACATATATTCCTAAATGTATCCACACTACCTGTCTCTTATACACATCTAGATGTGTATAAGAGACAGGATACACACACACGATGTTATCAGGGCTAATCTTTTTTCTGCATAGTATTTCTTTTTGAATTCAGACCTATCACTTATAAACCTTCAGAAATTTAAGGTTTTTTTTTTTGAGTCACTTTTGGCAACTTGTAGCTTTCAAAAATTTCAGCTATTTATTTTCTGTCAAAAATTATTCATAATATGTATTTGGAATCTTCTGATGTTTCAGATGGATGTTCCAAATGGCCCCTTTCTTTTGTGATCATACCTACTGAGTCTTTTGTTTTCTTTATCAATCTGGCTGATATTTATCCATTTTGATAATCTTTCCAAAGAACCAGATTTTGACTTCACTGAGTTTTCTGTAAATCTCTATTTGTTATCATATTAATTTCCACTCTAATATCTGTTTTATATTTAATCTACCTGAAAACTTGAAATAGTTCAAGTTTCCATTAGTAGATGAATGATTGACCAAACTAGTATATTAACACAATGGAATAATATTAATCAACAAAAGGATATAAATTATTGATATTATCCACAAATATGTAAGACATTGTACTGGGGCTGGAGANAAGTCTCAGCAGTTACAAGCATGTATTGTTCTTCCAGAAGACCTTGCACCCACATCAGGCAACTTATAATCATCTGTAACTCTAGGTCCCGGGGATCTGACTCCTCTAGTTTNTGCAGGCACCTGTACTCATGGGCAGATACACACATGCACATATACAGAATTAAGAGTATAAAAATAAAATAATAAAACATAGTGTTCCTTAAAAGAAATCTTATGAAAATAGTAGATACTCCATGATATATGAAATTCTCAAATCTGCTNTTAATCATAAAAAGGAGTGCCTCAGCATAGTGCAAGCAAAGACTGACTGTGGAGGGCTGTGGATGAAGTTCTCAGGGTGATGACAAATATGCTAGTTAGATAACTTAGCATAGTAATCAAACATGGAAGGTTTGTATATTTTACTTCATGTAAATTCGCATTAAAATGCATAGATAAAGCAGATAAAAGCAATGAATTGTTGCTATTAATTTGTAAACAGAAATAATTATCTGCAATTTCCTTGAACACATACCTAAAAGATGATATACAATGTGTATATAAATGCATAAAAAGTAAATGATAAAACAAATGTAAATTTGTTATAGGTGCATAATATCCTTTACAAAAAGCATGGCAACAATAATTCTAGTCCNCATGCCCCCTAAACTTTTTCACCGTTATGTGAAGATCTGTAATGTAGTTCTTCCTCCTACAGACTGAGCAGAACTTCAGTACATCTCTTCCTCCCTTTTATTGAAAATAAATTATTTTCTCATACATTATATCCTGGTTACACTTGCCCCTCTTTCTACCCCTCCCTGTTCCTCACCACCTCCTCTCCCATCTGGATCTATTCCCTTTCTGCCTCTCACTTAGGAAGAACAGGCTTCTAAGAGATGAGAACAAAACAACACTACAATATAATAAGATAAAACTTAGACCATCACATTGAAGTTGGACAAGTCAAACCAACAGAAGGATTAGAGCCAAAGAGAAGGAACAAGAATCAGACACATTCGTTCACACACTCAGGAGTCCTATAAAGACACTAAACTGAAACAATAATATATATTCAGAGGATCTTGTGCAGACCCTTGCAGACCCTGTGCATGCTGCTTCAGTCTCTGTGAGTTCATATGAACTTTGCTTGGTTGATTTAGAAGGTCTTGTATTTCTGGTGTCCTCTATCCCTCTGGCTCTTACACTCTTTCTGCCTCATATTCTGCAAGGTTCCCTGAGCCCTAAGGGTAAGGATTTGATAGAGGCATCCAATTTACAGCTGAGTGTTCCAAAGTCTTTCTTTCTCTGCTTATGTCTGGCTGTGGGTATCTGTATTTNTTCCCATTTGCTGCAGGAGGAAGTTTCTCTGATGATGGCCAAACAAGGCACAGATCTATGAGTATAGCAGAGTGTCATTATAACACTATATTTTCTTTCTTTTTAAGACCAGTATTATTTGGTTTTATCTTACGTCTCTTGGCTATTTAGTCTTTGGTTCTTGGTCACCCAAGCAGTGTTTGGTATGGGTTCCATCTTGCAGAGTGAGCCTTAAATAAAATCAGACACTGGTTGGTTACTCCCATAAGCTTCATGCTGACATTTCCCTGGGATATTTCGCAGGCAGGACAGCATTATAGACCAAAGGGTTTGTGCCTGGGTTGGTGATTACACTTCTCTTTTGGTAGCCTGCAGAGGTTCCCATACCAAAGACATTAGAATGTAGGGGTGAAGGTTCTATGTAGGCACCAGCTCAACCCCTCTGTATTCAATGAGTTATGTGGGTGTTTTTTTCTGCAAGGGTCCTTGCTATCAGTTTGTGGAGAGTAACCTATTGTTTTGACAACACCTGGGTTATTTGGGCATTTCCNTGAGACCCTTTTGTCCAACAACTCAATTGGATGTAACCCAGTCCCAGTACTGACAAGAGATGGCCAGTTAGGACTCAGTCTCCCCCATTATTTCGAGACTTCATTAGGATCACCTTAATNTATTTTAGGAAGATTCCACTGCACTAAATTTCCATACCATCCCTCAAATGAGACACTTCCAGGTGTCTCTCCCCTGCATTCGCCCCCTCAACTCCCTTTCCTCTCCCACTCCCCANGTCATTCTCCATTCTAATATCCCCTTGCCCCAAGTCCACTTATAAAATCTATTCTATTTTCCCCTCCTAGAAGATCTGTATGTATCCCAGTCCCTTCCTCTATACCTAACCTCTCTGGGTCTACAGTGTGTAGCTTGGCATTTACTTAATGGCTAATGTTTGTGTGTGTGTGTGTGTGTGTGTGTGTGTGTGTGTGTGTGTGTATACATACCTTATTTATCCTCCTGTGTCTGGGTTATCTCATTCAGGATGATTTTCTCTAGTTCCAACCATTTGCCTGAAAATTTCATGGTGTCTTTTTAAAAAATAATTTTAACAGCTGAGTAATACTCCACTGTGTATTACCACATTTTCTTTATCCATTCTTCTGATGAGGGATATCTAAGTTGTTTACAATTTCTGATTATTATGAATAGAGCAGTGTCTAGTTAGGATTCCTATTGCTGTGAAGAGACACCATGACCATGGCAACTCATAAGAACTTCAAAGCTTTAGTCCATTATCACCATGGTGGGACATGGCAGCGTGCAGACAGACATGGTGCTGGAAAAGGAGCTGAGAGTTCTATACAGGCAACAGGAAGTGAACTGCTACACTAGGCATGGCTTGAACATATGTGAGACTTTAAAGCCCACCTCCACAGTGACACACTTCCTCCAACAAGGCCACCCCTACTCTGACAAGGCTGCACCTCCTAAGAGTGCCACTCTCTNTGGGCCAAGCATTCAAACAGGAGTTTCTGGGGACCATAACCTATTCAAGCCATCACAAGCAGCAATGAACTTGTTTGAGCAAGTGTCCTTGTGGTAAGCTGAAGTGAAGTGTCCTTTGTCCTTTGGGTATATGCCCAAGAGTGGTATTGCTGCATCTTGTGTTAGATCTATTCCCATCTTTTTGAGGAATCACCGTATTGATTTCCATAGTGGTTGTACATGTTTGCACTCCCACTAGCAATGGATGAGAGTTCCCCTTGCTCCACATCCTCCCCAGTATGAGNTGCCACCTGTGTTATTGATCTTAGTCATTCTGACAGGTGTAAAATGAAATCTCAAAGTAGTTTTGATTTGNATTTCTCTCATGCTAAGGATGTTGAACATTTCTTTAAGTGTTCCTCAGTCATTTGAGATTGCTCTACTGAGAATTCTCTGTTTAGATCTTACCTCATTTTAAAATTAGATTATTTGGTTTTTTAATATCTAGTTTCTTGAGTTCTTTATATATTTTGGATATTAGTTCTCTATTGAATGTGGAGTTGGTAAAAATCTTTTCTTATTCTGTAGGCTGCCTATTTGTCCAAATGATAATGTCCTTTGCCATGCTTTTCAGTTTCATGGGGTCCCATTTACTAATTGTTGATATAAGTGTCTGTGCTATTGATGTTCTGTTCAGAAACTCTTCTGTGCCAATGAGTTCAAGGCTATTCCCTACTCNCTCTTCTATCAGGTTCAGTGTGTCTGGTTTTATGTTGNGGTCTTTGATCCACTTGCACTTGAGTTTTGTACAGGGTGATAATTATGGATCTGTTAATATTCTTCTACAAGCAGATATCCAGTATAATCAAGAGGAGCATAAAAAGGCTTTGGGCATCATTAGACTCTCATGGATGTTCACTTGTGGAATCAACACTCCATATACCTGTAGATGAATAATCATTTTATGTTTCAAACATCAACTATCATCAATAATCACACACAAGAGTGAACAGGGTAGTCAGTGCAGCTCTTATTTCTTCTGAGTCTTATTATCTATGGATATGGTATAATTGTTTAAATGCAGTAAGACATGGACTAGTGCATTATGTACCTCCATGCAGGAAAAGCTAAGAAGTAAATATACTAACACTCTCAGTGTAATTGTTGCAGTGTGGTTTTATGCTTAAAAATTGTCACAATAATTCATTACAAAAATTCTGAATCAATGTGTAATAGTTGGTGACAGTGGATTTTCTGTTTCAGAAAAGTCTTTTACCAAGAGTTGCTTCATGAGAGAGCAGTCGTGACAANCACTCTCTCCATGCGTTTGTTTTTTTCCCCCAACTTTCTTTTATGTGAATTCTCAGGTTATAGCTTTACCTGATAAGAACTTTTCCTGGACATCTACATAGGATCTATGCCTCTTGAGCCTTGGTGGGTTTTCAGAAATATAAAGACTGGTACTAAATAAGAAGTAAAATGCCCCTGAGGACTCACTCATTTTCAAACATACTTCAACAAGTTGAATTTCAATTATTTTACTTTTTTTTAGATTGACAAGTGTAAAGTAAAAAATGGAATTAAAAATATCTTGTGGACATCAGAAAGAGTTCACAGGGGACAGTCTTCCTGCTGGGGACATAAAACTCTAAGTGATGCAGGGGTAATGGTCTCAGGTGGCCTTGTGGATCTCATTAGGGGTGCACCAAACTTAGCTCCAGACACAGGATCTGAAAAGAGACTGCCCTGTTGTCATAAGAGAATTCAACTTCAGGTAGAAGTGAACTCACCACAGACATGCACAGAGGAAAATATCTTGAAAATTTTCCTTAAGTGACATTACAGAAAGGACTGAAGAAAACTGCATTGCATGTAAGTTTTAGATACAGATCCCTTCCTTATTTTAAAAAGATTAGATGTTATCCTTCTTAGGTATGAGGTGGGAATTTAATTTGCATTTCTATCTGCCATGAATATTTATTTTTAACATCCACCAATAACCAAATCCTTGTGAGGGTTAAAAGAGAGAACATGCTAAGAATGATAAGGGTACCACTGGGCTGGAAACGTGTGATATTGTGGTTTTCCTACTTCTGGCACAGCTAGCTGACAGGCAGACAATGAGAGGAGCATCTTGCACAATANAACAGATACTTTGTGGGCANAAAAATATAGATAAGCGCAGTGAGGAAAAGTTGTAGGTCATATGATATCTTAGCCAATGGTAATGCAATTAGCAAACATTGAATAATTATTGTTTCATAGTCCTCTTTGGGTAACATGCTAATCCTGCAAAAAGAGATACATAGTTACAAGGAGAAAAATAGTTATAAGGGGTATAAATTACTTGCATGTATGTAATGGAAGAACTTGGATTTGAATACAAACCTTTTTTGCACTTGTTCAATTCACTATCCCATAAAAAATAGACTCCAGTGAAACTGGATGTTTAATTTCAAATCTAATTAGATGACTCATGGTATCAAAAGAATTAGCAGAAATAACAAATATATTTTCAAATACATACAAAATATANGATGTATGAAATTCATATGTATATATGNGTATTTGAAAATATATTTGTATATATTTATAAATAAAATGGTTCTTCTATTTCCATTGTTTCACCTATGGTTAAATTTCACTATACACCGCTGGCAGCTGTCTTCTTCCTGTGTTTCTCATTGTTTGTCATTTTGCTCCTCATTCCTTGTGACCATTTGATCTCATCACCATGTGATTATGATTTATAAGCTCAACAAGCATTCTTACGGTGGAATTAAGGGAAAATCTATATATGAAACCTGGCAATCCAACTCTAGATAGAAAAAATAAAACAAAATCAATGGATCTCTATATATTTTTTATATTTTCTACCACCTGCAACTCAATAAAACATAGCCTCAAATTTTCTAGACAATTAAAATATCAGTAACTGCCATGCATGTGAGTTGAAGTCAAAATAGGTTTGAAGAAAGGTAAGTACACTTTTCCAAAAGATTGGTAACAAATAGTCAATATGTTTTAGCACTGAAAGTCACCCAACAAGTAGGAATTAGTTATACCTGCTGGGAAAGTTCTGAAGTACATTCTGGTGGACAATACAATCTTCATGTGACCAAGATTTTTAAATGCCTCTAGGAAGTTTAGTGGTTAACAACACCTTTGAGTTTTCAAATGGTGAAGGACAAAGTAACTTAAAATCAAACCCCTGTAGATCTCCTTGCTGTTTCAAAGAAATATGTCAAACTAACTTCTCTAGGTCTCATTGCAAGAGTGGGGTCTGCAAAAACTGGGGTCTAGGGTTTTGGGGAATGAACATTAATTATTTCCCTTTCAACTGCAGACTTGGTATGGCACAAACTGTGTGAAAAATAAACATCTCTCAGATTTAAAGAATGATTTTTAATTTTTTTGTGTGTATCTGTGCACATGAGTACAGGTGCTGGTGGAGGCCAGAAGAAGGAGTCAGATCTCCTGGAGTGGAGCTACAGGGGGTTGTGAGTCACCTGACATGGGTGCTGGGTTCACTCTAGTCCTTTACAAAAGCAGTAAGTACTCTTATCTTCTGAGTCACCTCTCCATCCCCAATCCTCTCAGCGTTTTGAATGCTTTCCTCAGCTCACTGGACCACTCCCATTCGTGGGACTTCTTTTTGTATTTTTCCCTAGTATTTATTAATCTACTTATATTAAAGTGACTGAAAAGGGAACTGCTGTGTGACAGAATAAGTATTTTTTAGACACATTTTAAAAATTCACATGTGTAGTATTAGAAAAAAAATTAAACTCAGAGCTGAATGACTATGAGGTTTTTATTCTTAGACAAAGTATCTCTTTTCTATACTGGCCATGGATTTCTGATGCTACCTATCCCCTGAGCACAGGAGCCTGTGCTATCCAAACCCATATCTGCAGCTCAGCCTCCCAAGCACTGCTTCCCAGACACTCGGGGCTTTCTCGGAGGTTTCTCTAACCTCCATGCTAACTTAGAAGGTGTGACTTTTTTCTTCATTTCTCCTTCTTCTGACAATTTCAGAGTATTTTAGCTTGCTGGTCCTGTTGACCTCAGGGAGGAGTTACAAAATGATAAACTCTCCCTTTGTCCTGATGCTTGAAGGAACTGACCACGTACAATGTCACAATAAAATCAGATGTGAATGCAGAAAAATTCATTAACTCAATCACAGTGGTAGTAGGCTTCTTTTTTTTT
>LZPO01098408.1:13328-25093 GCA_001675575.1 Neotoma lepida | reverse complement strand
CTACTCGACTGAGTCAGAGGCAATTAACAGGCCATCTTAACTACAGTCTGCCTCAACCCTGATAGAGCTGTACTTTGACTGTAAAATGTCCTTTGTTGGTTCCTGTGTTTGAACATTTGATCTCTGATGGGCATGCACTGCTGTAATTACCAGGCTCATTAGCACAGTTTAGGAGAAACATCCTGCTCTGTGTGTGGACTATAACAGGTGCTCTCCTGGCAAGAGCCCACAAACTGAAAGCAGAAGGATCAAGCCTACCTGAGTACTTTGCCAAATGGATTCCTGATGGAAGGCAGCATGTAGGGAAGTCTTTCTTGGGATCACACACAAAAACCTATGAATCTCTAGTTCTAGAGGGACAAACTGGGTCCTGAGCTAGCAAAAGAACTTGGCATCATTGCCCATGTGGCATTAATTTCCCAGGCAATTAAAATTAAATAATGGAGCACCATGAACTCTTCCACTAGAATTCCAGAGAACTGCTGTGACCCTGAGCCTATAAGTTCCAGAGACAAATGATTATGATATGAATATGAACTGTCACCTTAGATTCGGGTACATGATCCTAAGCTGAGGGGGCAGGCCTTGAGATAGAACCTAACTGTACAATAAGGGCAACTGGGGATAAATTTTGAGATTTCTGAGCTGAGTACAACTTCATGTATTTCTGCTTCCTGACTATGGATGCAATGTGATCAACTGCCTCACACTCTCATTGCCTAACTGATGGTAGAAGAATAAATTTTGCATGCAAAATAGACAAGCTTGGCCACTTTTCTTAGTTAATTTTTTTTAACACTACATTGTTAACTACGTCCATTGTGCCATCACTACTAGAGAGTTACTTGACTCTGTCTCAGGGTTGTCTGAGTCTATCCCTCAAATTCATGTTCTCCTTTCATTAACTTACTCCTCTGTAGCACATAACTTTACAAAGAAAAAATATCAGACATAACTGCTCAACCAAATAAAGCACAGCTCTCAAATTAAATGACTTTGAAAGACTCGAGACCAATAGATAAAACTGCTTATTTCAGGAATATTAATTCTGACTTCTTTAATTTTCAGCTAAATGTGATAATATTGCATTTACTTGAACTGAAGGCATATTCTAAAACTCTGTGTAGCAAGCATGCCTTATGCCATGGCAACCATGTCTCAGAGTTCTTACTGTGGACCTCTCACTGTGAAAAGGGGCCAAAAATAAAGGAATAATATAAAAAAATGATGTAAGCTAAGGAATTATTAGAAAGGGAGTTGAAAATTAATGTATGGAAAGGCAACAACAAAGAGACCCAAATCCTGAGCAAAATATAGTCTATGATACCAAATTCAAACATGACTGAGTCAATTTGAATACATGCATAATAGAAATAAGACAGTAAAGAATCATGACTTTTCCTTTATTGTTCCATTTTTTTAATTATTGGAGAAAAAAATCCCTATTTCCTTTATAATTTTTCCCTATTAGTTAAGTTTTTGTCCAATGTAGCATCATTATGGGTTTTTCAGATACACGTAAAACTGAAATGTATACATTTTATTTTTACTTCATCTGAATCATTTGAACATGCTTCACAGTACAAAGAATCAAACAAAAATGAAGGCAAGGAGAATCTCTTTCCATTGGAGGTGGCAGTTATTGGTAGGTAGTCCAAGCATCAGTGAATGACNGCACACCCAAGTGCATATGGGTAGTACTAAATAGATTCAGTGCATTGCCATAAAATTTGTTAATTAAAAAAGTTATGAATTTGGGAGGAAAAAGTGTTCAGGGACACAGCGGGTGCTAGAGGGAGAGAGGGTATGACCAAAATACATCATGTACATGCTTGAAATTGTCAAAGAATTTTAAAGGCTGATTCAGAAGATAGGAAATAGGCAATGGCTGTTGTTTGTTTTGAAGTCAAGCTTCTCTAAAGTTAACTATGTAAATTCACAGCTGTATGAAAGCACTCCAATCAATAAAGCATTTCAAACTGTAAAATAGGAACTGAGCAGATGAGCATGATATTTTGAAAAAATACAGAAAAAATAAGACAAACGTCAGAAAACTCAGCACAAAGGAACTCATTGAGACTATATGAAATACTCAGCTCAGTTTTGTAAGAAACAGATAAACTGTGGAAAATGGCATGAAAATTGAATATCACTTTATGATATGATTAATTAGGTATTAATTAGGAGATTCATAACACAAGCCAAATGTTATATGAAATACACAGCAACTATATGCACAGCTAACCTTCAAGTTATAAATCTGTTTCCTTTACTCAGAGTGTACACATTCATTATTGTCTTTGCCAAATCTAGTAAAACTCTCTTTGAACATTTTATGCTTGGGTAGATTGTCAAATCTTTTATTAAATTAATCACAGTTATAAATTTGGAAACGTCATTGTATTTTTGTAATTGTATATGTGTCTGTGGTGGGGGTGATTGGTGTTCACTTGGATCTAGGGACCCAAAGAGACCAGAAAAGGTTGTCAAGTCTCGTAGAGCTGGGGTACAGGAAGTGGTGAGCCACCTAGTATGGATGCTGGGAGGGATACTTGAATTCTCTGGAAGAGCAAGTTGTACTCTTAACTGTTGGGCCATCTCTCTAGCCCTACAGATTTCTTCTTGATGATTTTTCTAAACTGTAGTTTTTAAATTTAATTTCATATAAATTTTTAGTTAAAGATACTTGTTAAATGACAGATAGATGTGTACATTGTCTTCTAAATAAATTAATTTGCTGAATCACCATTCTTCCTAATAAAATTGGATGTGCATAAAGAAAAAGGACATATTCTATATTATGTTTTCTCTAATTCTAAAATATTTTTGAAAATCATCATTTACATAAGCGATAAATGAAGAAAGTAGAAATTTTGTGGTACCCAATAAGTTCATATGCATTTAACATTGGTGCTCAAAATTGCCATGTGGATGAAATATAGAATTCGCAATAGCAAATCTAAAGACCAGTGTTTTTGTCTCAGTCTTCTCATCCAGTTGACTGGTCAGATACAAATTCTCACACCAGTACAGTTGTAATGTGGGGTTTCATCCATTTTTTTAAGGTTCCAGTTCTCTTGACTTTTATTTCTTTTTTTATATTTTATAATTCTTTTATTTTTGAGATTATAATACAGTTATACCATTTCCCACTTCTTTTTCCTCCTTCCAAACCTTTCCATGAACCACTCACTGCTCCTTTTCAAACTCATGGCCTCTTAACCAAGTAGCTGTTATTGCATACATATATGCTTATGTACACACACACACACACACACACACACACACACACACACACACAATTATATTCTGGCTTTCATCACAGTCCTTCTTCTTAGAAATTAAGACCAATTTCTCAAATTTGAACTTTCTTCAATTCCTATGGTGTGTGGATATGTTATGCTACTATATAGTACAATGAACACAAATGTAACAGGAAGAAAGAAATTAAACACTAGCAAAAGTAGAATGCCTGCAATGTCAGGTTCTTTTGTTGGAAAGCTGGAATATGACACAGATAAACTTAGTTCATAAGAGAAAAAGTGACAATTCACGTGGGGAAAAATGTAAATAGTAAGTATTGTATTCCACTGGAGAGCCAGAGTTGAATTCAGATCAACACAGAGTTGTTTTGTTCTATTTTCATTTCTTGGTTGTTGTTTTCACAACTTTTGTTTTACAGTGNTGGAAAATGTCTGTCAAATTCTGTATGCATTGCAAAGTATTTATAAATATATCTTATGTACCAGTCAAAAGAGAAAACTCCCATTCATGGTGAGAATTTTTTTTTGCCCAAGTAGTATAAATGACTTAACTATTAAGGCCATTGTATTAACTAATAACTATTTTCTATGTCTTTGTTCTGCATATTTACCTGAACAATTAAATACTATTGGTTACTTCCTTTTAAAAGCATATCTTTGGATTCCCTCGCATCCAATGTCCCTGCTTTATTATTCTGTCTGTCTCCCATGGTGGCTGACATGTCTACTCCAGCTCAGATATATCTATTATTCCTTTGGTGTTCTGAGTTTTTCCAGGACTTCTTTAAGAATGTTTTTTATGTCTGTTGTCTAAAATGGCCTGCTTGTCAACATTCATGTCTATAGTTTTTTTTTTTATAAAATTAAAACAAGTAGAAAACAAATGGTATATTCTATGNTTTTTCACTCTTTTGTTTTCACCAGCATGATTGTTCTAATGATTGGATAAGTCCAAGAACTTGGATTCTGCCCTAACTGATTCTGGCATTCCATTTCATGCTTCATTTTGGTGGATAATTTATACAATCAACATGATTAGATTAAGAATGCAAAACATATATCTGTGGCAGTGAAAGATATACAGTGAGAAAGGAACAATAGTAAAGACTCACACTGAAAGCAACATCCCAATGTGCTTGGATCCAGTCTGAATAAAGAAGCCAGTGAGATGAAATCACCCCTTTTTGTACAACACCTTTCACTGCATGATGGATGTACCCTCAAATCATTTTGGATTACGTGCTAGCTTCTTCTCACCTCCCCATGCTAAAGGACATACTTTGATTGGGTTTTCTCTTTATACAGATTTCTTTTAGAATCACTTATAAAAACATGTATTTCATACTGCTTGCATAATACTACAAGAGTTACAATAATATGTATAATACACTCTTAAACCAGGAAAGTCATTCTATTATCTTTCTATCATCATCATCATCATTATTATGTGACTACCAATCCAAAAACCTACACATGGTCAAGCCTCAAATAAGTACAACAGTAAATCAATATTCATTTCTTACTAATTTTTCCTACAATGTATGGATAAAAATATAGCTTGAAGAGAGTCTAGTTTTAAATGAGCATCATGGTTCTGACGTTACTAAATGCCAAAAGTAGATTAAATATGTAAAATGAATGGTTTGGAACCAAGTACAACAGAGGCACTTGCAAATGGTGAGTGATATTGCTAGCACTATGATATCCTCTTGAAGGGGGGATGAATGTGATTATCTGAGTCCAAAACAAGGCTAGCTCAGCAACAAATCAGAACAAACACAACATCATCACTTATGGAGACACTAAACTATGGAAAATTGCCACAGTCACACCTATTATTAAAACTATCTACACATGTATCAGGCAACATGGCAAGCCTCCCAGAGATATCAATCAAACATGNCATAACAAGAAACAATAAGACTAAAAACAAACCTTCCTATCAAGGCAGGACTGGGCAACCCAGTAGGAGGTAAAGATTTCCAAGGGCAGGCAAAGTGTCAGAGACACTCCCCACTCCTACTGCTAGTAATCCAACAAAAACATCAAACTAGATGACATAACATATGTGCAGAGAACCTAGAACAGGCCCATGCATACTTTGAGATTGTTGCTTAGTCTCTGTGAGTCCCTATGATCCCTGTTTAGTAGATTCTGTAGGCTGTGTTCTTCTGGTGTCCTTGATCCCTCTGCCCTCCACAATCTTTCCTTCCCCTGGTATTTAAGGTTTCTCAGGCTTCCCCTAGTGTTTGGCTAAGGGTCTTTGTATCTGCTCCCATCTGCTGCAGGAGGAAGCCTCTCTGATGACAACTGGACCAGGCACCGGTCTATGAGTATAGCAGAATATCATTAGGAATCAATTTCATTGACTTTCTTTGCCAGTCCTATTTTGTTCTACACTAGGTCTCCGGGCCATCCAGCTTCTGGTTCTTGGCCATCCAGATACTATTGGGCATGTGCTCCCTCTCATAGATTGGGCCTCAAGTTAGACTAGTTAACCACTCCTGCAAGTTCCAAGCTATCACTGCCAAAAAATCTTGCAGGAAGTGCAGGTTGTGGGCTAAAGATTTTGTGGCTGGGCAGATGTCCCAGTCCCAACATGGAAGCCTTTTCTGGTAGGAGAAAATGGCCAGTTCAATCTCCTTATCCTCCACTACTAGGAGTTCTTTCTGGGGTTTCTCATAAAGATTGCAGAAAGTATCCACTGCACTAGCTTTCCACATAGCCCACAAAGTCTTGCAATTCCATTCATTTCTCCCCATATTTTTCACCCCATCCCTCCATCCACAATTTGTTCCCTTCTGTTCTCATCTCCATCCAACACCAGTACATCTGAAAAACCTATTATATTTCCTTTCCCAGTGAGATTCATGCATCTTACAGCCCTCATTATTGTTTAACTTCTCTGGGTCTGTGTTTTTTGTTTGTTTATTTTGTTTTTTATTTCAATTTCTTTATAGATAGATTACATTGCTTGATTTTAATGTGTTGAACCATGCCTGCATCTCTAGGATGAAGCCTTCTTGATCAGGGTGGATCATTCTTTTAATGTGTTCATGGATTCAATTTAAGAGTATTTTGTTGAGTATTTTTGCATCAATGTTCGTAGGGGAATTTGTTCTGTAATTTTCTTTGTTGAGTCATGCTGTAGTTTGGGTATCATGAGGACTGTGGCCACATAAAGTGTATTTGGAACTGTTCCTTCTGTTTCTCTTTCATGGAATAATTAGAGGAGTATTGGTATTAACNCTTCTTTGAAAGTCTGATAGAATTCTGCCCTAAAGCTGTCTGCCCCCCCCTTTATTTGGATGGGATGCTTTTGATGATTATTTCTATTTCCTTGGAGGATATGGGTCTATTTAAATTGTTTATCTGATTTTAATTTAACTTTGGAAAGCATTATCTTTCATGAAAATTATTCATTTCTTTTATATTTTCCAATTGTGTAGAGTACAGGTTTTTGAAGTATTACCTAACCATTCTTTGAATTGCCTCTGTGTCTGTTGTTATGTCCCCTTTTCATTTCTGATTTTATTAATTTGGATATTCTCTTTCTACCTGTCAGTTAGTTTGGATAAGTGTTTGCCTTTCTTGTTGATTTTCTCAAAGAGGCAACTCTTTGCTTCATTGATTCTTTGTACTGTTCTCTTTGTTTCCATTTTATTGATTTCAGCTCTCAGTTTGATTATTTACTTCTTTCTACTCCTTTTGGAAGTACTTGCTTCCTTTTGTTCTAGAGCTTTTAGTTGTGCTGTTAAGTCACTAGTATGAGATCTTTCCAAATTGTTTTATATAGGCAGTAAGAACTATGAATTTTCCTCTTAGTACTGCTTTCACAGTGTCCCATAAGTTTAGTTATGTTGTACATTCATTTTCATTGAATTCTAGGAAGTCTTTACTTTCTTTGTCTCTGTCTTGACCCAGTGGTAATTGAGAAGACAGCTTATCAGTTTCCATGAGTTCATAGGCATTCTTTTGTTTCTGTTATTATTGAAATCCAGTTTTAATCCATGGTAGTCTGAGAAGATTGTCTTGTTGAGACTTGCTTTGTGATCAAGTATGTGGTCAATTTTTGGGAAAGTTCCTTAAGGTGCTAAGAAGAAGGTATATTCTTTTATGTTTGGCTGAAGTATTTTGTAGATATGTTAGGTCCACTTGGTTTAAAATATCTGTTAGCTCTAACATTTCTTTGTTTAGTTTTTGTCTGTATGACTTGTTCATTGGTGAGAGTGCGTCACTGAAGTCTCCCAGTAGTAAAGTGTAGAGGCTGAAGGGTGATTTAAGCTTTAGTAATGTTTCTTTTACAAATGTGGGTACTCTTGCATTTGGTACAGAGATGTTAAAAATTGAAAGGTCATCTTGGTAGGTTTTTCCTTTGATGAGTATGAAGTGTTCTTCTGCATCTCTTTTGATTAACTTTGGTTTGATGTCTATTTTGTTAGATATTATACTGGTTACACCAATTTGTTTCTTAGGTCCATTTGCTTGACATATCTTTTTCCAACCCTTTATTCTGAAGTAATACTATCTTTGATGTTAAGATGTGTTTCCTGTATGAAACAGAAGGATAAATCCTGTTTTCTTTTGTTTTTTTTGGGGGGGGGGTTGAGACAGGGTTTCTGTGTGTAGCTTTAGCGCCTTTTCTGGAACTCACTTAGTAGCCCAGGCTGACCTCNAACTCACAGAGATCCACCTACCTCTGCCTCCTGAGTGCTGGGATTAAAGGTGTGCGCCACCACCGCTCAGCCATAAATCCTGTTTTCACATTCATTCTGTTAGTCTGTGTGTTTTTATTGTGAGATTGAGTCCATTTATAATGAGAGATGTCAATGGCCAATGATTGTTAATTCCTATTATTCTGTGTTTGTTGTTATTGTTATTGTTGGTAGTGGTGGTGGTGGTGGTATGTGTGTGTGTGTGTGTGTGTGTGTGTGTGTGTGTCTGTGTGTGTATACTTCCCTTTTGATTTTGCTGTTTTAAGATTGTTTACATCATATGTTTTTATGGGTATAGTAACTTCCTTGTGTTGGAATTTTCCTTTTAGTATCTCTTGTAATGTTGCCTTTGTAGATAGATACTGTTTAAATTTGACTTTATTATGGAATATATTTCTTTCCCATCTATGATGATTGCAACTTTGCAACCGTCTGGGTTTCATCTGTGTTCTCTTAGATTCTGCATGATATTTTTCCAGGCCCTTCTGACTTTTAGAATCTCCATTGAGAAGTCAGGTATAATTCTAATACTTCTACTTTTATATGTTACTTGCTCTTTTTTCTTTACCGGTTTTAATATTATTTCATTGTTCTGTACATTTACTGTTTTCATTATGAAATGGTAATGGAACTTCATTTTATTATCCAGCCTTTTTGGTGTTCTATATGTCTCTTGTACCTTTATAGGCATCTTCTTCTTCAGGTTAGAGAATACTTCTTTCATGATTTTTTGAGAATATTTTCTGGTACTTTGAAGTGGTATTCTCCTTCTTCTAGTCCTAATATTCTTAGGTGTGGTCTTTTCATAGTGTCCTATATTTCCTGGATGTTTTATCATCAAATTTTTTTTGTATTTAACATTTTCTTTGATCACTGTATCTATTTCTTCTATTGTATCTTTCACACCTGAAATTCTTTCTTTCATCTCTTGTATTCTGTTGGTGAAGCTAGCCTCTTTAATTCCTATTCATTTACCCAGACTTCTCTTTCCCAGAATTCCTTCAACTTGTGTTTTCTTTATTTATTTTCTTTCCATTTTAAAATCTTGGCAAGTTTTATTGATTTATTGATTGTTTGTTTGTTTTTCTTGGCTTTCTTTAAGAGATTTACTCATTTCTTCGATTTTTTAANTTTTTTTTCAATTTCTTTAAGGGATTTCTTCAATTCCTCTTTAATGACTCTATCTTCTTCATAAAATTGGTTTCAAGGATTTTTACTTATTTTTTGGCTACGGTGAAATATTCAGGGCTTGCTGTAGTAGGATGGTCAGGCTCTGGTGGTTACATATTGCCCTAGCTATTGTTGATTGTGTTCTCATGCTGTAGTCTAGGTACCTGGGTTTGGGATTATTATAGGTCTAGGTGGGGATTTCTGAGTTTATTTTGTTGGATGAGTAGTTGGTTTTTTGTTTTGTTTTGTTTTGTTTTGTTTTTCCCTTGGTTTCTGTTTTCTCTTTGGTCTTCTGGCCTGTTTTGCCTGTGGTTCAGCAAAGGGTCTCCACTGGAGTTTGGGACAGGACTTCTGATGACTGGCTTGGTCTCTTGTTGAATAGATGGTCTCTGCCCCAGTTGAGGGCTGGGAGATGTCAATAAGAATAGAGGAGTGATGGGGGATAGAGAGTGGAGGAAGTCTGCAGGGTGGCAGCATACCTGGTCTACTGGTAGGTGTGGCCTATGGCTGAGCAGGGTGTTTCTGCTGAATTTGGGGACTGGGATAAATCCAAAAAAGGGAGGAGGGACAATGGATGATGACTGGGGCTAATGGAAGCTAGAGACTGAGGAAGATCTGCTGGTGGGCAAGTGTGAACTGTGGTTGTGCAGGAGGTGTCTGTCTGAGGAATCCAGAAAGTGGAGAAGATCTGCAAGGGGCTAGCCTATTGGTCTTCTAGAAGGCTGAGGTGATGTTTTTTCATTACCATGGAGTCCTGCACATAGCCTAATAAATGTCTGGTATCCACAAAACAGTGAATAAAATGAGATTGTATCCTTATCACAGGCATTCTGCTATAGTGCTGTAGTAGAATGTAGATGATTAATACAAGAACAATGATCAGATTGTAGTTATCAATGTCACTAGAAGGAGGAGAATGAAAATCATTCTTTTTAATAGTTTCATCAAATAAAGAGACAAGAGAGTTTGATTAAGAATTTCATCCAACTGGCTAAAATATTTGAAATGGGAAAGTCATTGTTGGATAAGCAAAGGAAAATCTCTAACATAGTTATATAAAAAACAACACTAGTTGATAAATTTTCAGGAACTTTTTTCTAATTTTATTTTTATATTTTGAGAATATAATACAATTACATCAATTCTTCCTTCCCTTTTCTCCCTCCAAATCCTCCTATATACCAATCCTTGAATTCTTTCAGATTCATGGACTCTTTACACACACACACACACACACACACACACACACACACACATATGTATACATATATACATATATATTTAATATATGTGAAAATATGTAATTCCTAACTATATATAATTCATATATATATATACATATATATATGTATTTATGCACAACCTGATCAGTTTGTATGATATTCGTTTTATTTCTTTTTCAGGACTTACTGTTTGGTATTGGATAACCACTTGATGAGCTCCTCCCAGTCAAAATCTATTTTCCCAACTTTAAGCATTCTTTAGTTGTCTGTTTTTCTTTCCCTAGGGTTGAGGCCTCCTGGGTTTTCTCTTATATACTTTGGCATATATAGTTTTGTTTCTCTGTACAACTCAGATTTGCACAATCAGGTTAGTGAGACTTTATGGGTGTGGCTTTTGCTGTTGATGGGAGACACAATCTCACAGTAAACTCTGTGATTTTCTGGCTTTTACAATCCTTTCGTCCCATATCTTGCAATGATCCCTGAGCCTTTTGTGCAGGAATTGCTTGCAGATGCATCTATTGTCACGGGTCTCCACAATGCTGCATTTCCATTTGATTATAGTTTTTCTGTAGTGGTCTTCATTGGTGGAAGAATAGTTTCCTTGATGAGGAGCAAGGGCTATACTTACCTGCGGGTATAAATCATGTTTAGAATGCAGTTAAGTATTATGACCCTGGTGATTTTATTTGGCTGGGTTTCTAATATCAGGCATGATTTCCCTCTGTTAATAGCAGTAGTGACGTCACTCTTAATGTCTTCTCCAAAGCCATTACATCATCTTTTTAAACATGTTTTGTGATCCTTTCTTTCTACACTCTTATTAAATATCTTAATTTTCCTAAGCTATTCTAAAAATGTGAATGCTACTAAGTACTGTGTAATTGACTCACGCAAAGAATGTCTTCTGATATAGGTGAAATTGTACATACATATTAAAAAGAAATAATCTTGAATATATATTAGATTGAGACATGAAAGTAATATATGTTACATAACAATTTTTCATATAGTTGACATAAACATTTGATTTATGATACAAAATGAAATATTACAGTATCTTATTTAGTTAAGGTCTCTTATAGTTAAGTTTCCATTTAAGAATGAAATAAAATTATTTGGAACCTTATCCAAATAGTTGACTTGAGTGCTGATTGGGACCAAGAGGTGAGTATCCCCTTAGCAGAACACCCCAGCCTCTTGGCTGTGGGTCCAGGGCCACAGCCCTGTGCCCCTGCACCATCACCCATTGCAGTCCCAGTCTCAGGCCAGTAGGTAGATCTCCTGCAGACAGCTTAGACCAACACCAGCCCCCCACCAAACCCTGTAACCCTGAAACCCCGCCTCCCGCAAACTCCACTCTCCTGGGAGACAGAGCCTGCCAGTGCTGATTG
>LZPO01098406.1:14046-25159 GCA_001675575.1 Neotoma lepida | reverse complement strand
GGCAGATCTCTGCAAGTTCAAGGCCAGCCTGGTCTACAGAGTGAGTTCCAGGACAGCCAGGGCTACACAGAGAAACCCTGTCTCAAGAAAGGAATGAAAGAAAGAAGGAAAGACTAGCTCAACTCTAAGATACATAGTAAATCTTAATTTTTTTTATTCTGTTGTGACTTTATCTAACATACCAGAATCAAGAGTTGATTGAAGGCTTATCCAAATCCCTCACATTGATAGTCAGTTTTGCAGGATTGAGTCAGAAACCAATGATGTATTTTTAGCCCACTACCAAGCCATAAGTCCTCTCTGGATAAGATGAAGATCCTGCCTCTTACGTCTAAGCTCAGGAAACTAGAGTGAACCAACCCTAAGTGGTGCCATTAGTCCATTCTTCTCTCACTGGCCCCAACTACCTCTCCAATTCTTCTTCATTTATGAGTGACACAAACATGCCTACATATGTTTATACCACACAGCCACATGTTGGTGAAGAAGCCATTGTCAAACACTTCAAGATCATGCTAGCAATCTTACTTTATATTCTGTAGTAAACTCCTCAATTCTGAGAAATTGCAGAACCTGGAATAGAAATTAAATTACTCTTTCCTAATCCTGTAAGTCACACTTAACAGGTCTCATCAGTAAGATGCAAAGACTAGACCAGTACAGGGACCTTCCTAGACTTTAAAATACACTTCTATTTTCTTTGAAATTAATTTTGTTTGTTTTAAGACAAGATCTCNCTATGTAACTCTGGCTCTCCTGGAACTCATCATATATGCCAAGCTGGCCTTGAACTCAACAGAGATATACCTGCTTCTGCCTCTCAAGTNCTGGGATTAAAGGTGTGCACCACTACACCTAGCTGAAATTAATTTTTAAAGTTAATTTTGATAGGATTTGAGATTTATTTATTTTTATTAGTTTATAAGTATGGGTGTTTTACCTGAATATATGTCTTCACCTCATGCATGCAGTGCCTGCTAAAGCCAGAAACCGGCATTGAATCAGTGAGCTAACATATGGTTGCTGGGAATTGAATCCTGGTCCTTTGGAAGAGCAGCCAGTACCCTTAACCACTGAACCATCTCTCCAGCCTCTGAGGGAATTTTTTTTTAAAGATTCTAGAGTTTCTCTTTATCAGTAATAACTTCTTTCCACAAAATCAAAATGTAGACTTAAATATTACTNTTGAAAAGAAGCANGAGGTTCATGAGCCTGCTGCCTACATGCCTTGAACTTCCTGGCCAAGGCTTTGAGTACTGAAAGTATATGCTATTGTTAATGTGGACCAGCCCACCACTTAGTCTTACAGAAAACTTACTCCTAACCTAGCTATATCACACAACCTTTGTTTTCCATTGTTATAGAAGGCTATTCAACCATTCTCTTTTCTCAGTATCTCTTTTAAACCTAATTCTGCTTCAGCTCCACTCCCCATTACAAGACCAATTTTTACCAAGATTGGCCCAGTTTCTCGGGGAAAATATTGACCTGGAGATTGTCAACCTGAAATTAACTGCCACTGAGTAATTTTTCCAAAGCCCTGCTGACCACTTCCTTTCCTACTTAAGATTCTCTAGTAGTTTCTGTACCCTAGTATAATATGAGTCCCTTGAGGAAGTTGAAAACTTAACCGTCTAGTCCCTTACTATATTTTCAACCTTATTTCCGTCAGTAGGAAATTGCTCACTGTTCACTAAAGGCACAGACACTCTTGTACCACTATGTTTTACACACTCTCTGAACATCTCTGTCAGTATCCACCCTCCCTCACCAATCTCTCTGTGAAGCCCTCCCTTTTCTCCCAAGCTATATACCATTGCAGCTTATGCACTCTTTCCCCAATAGCACTTGCCCTGTTGTTTGATAATGACTTATAGAGACAGTGCATATCACATCCGAATCCCTCTCTGCTACAGTTCTTACCACAGTGCCTCTCATATGTGAACTTTTGATAACTGTTGTCAAATGCTGATAACCTCAGACTCTCCTAAATCTCTTGTTCCTTAGTGAGCAAGAAGGGCTATTCCAATTCAAAACAGATGCCCTAGGCCCACCCAGATTCCATTCCTAAACCCAGAAAGCCCAGGACTCTAGGCCACCTAGAGTCACAGATGAGCTGAGAGTTAATGGCACTTCATCCCTGTCTGAATGCTCTTTCAAGTCAAATGACTAGTGTTTTTACAAAGCTGCTCTGTAATAGCCATCTGTGTCTGCAAGGATTAGGATCTAATTTGTAAAAGTCATCTTAAATTACAGCCAAACTAAAGACTGTTAAAAAGCACATCTTAAGTCCTTGCCTCTTTAAAAACAAATAATATGAGACTTAACTATAGGAGTCTTATTGTGTCTTGAGCCCTTTTTCCACAAAGCAAAGGCTGGTTTCTCACCAGAGGATCTATTAAATGCTCTTCTGTGTCCTTGTCTCCCCCTACAATGAAAACATTACTTCATATTAAGATTTCCCAGCTGTCCAACTATTTGCTGAATGTCTGCCGGCTTTTATACTTCTCTGAACTGAGCACTGTAGGATAACCAAAGTAGCAGCAGGCACCAGACCTTCCCCAGAAAAGCTGATTGTCAAAATGATTTTAGAGTGGGTTTTGTTTGCATTTTGTTAGTGAAAGTCACCAGGAAAAAGAATAGTAGTTCCTTCCAGAGCTTGGGTCAGTATGCTCTACCTCTTGCCCTCATTAGTGCCACGGACTTCATGTCACATTTGCCTTATCTGGGCATTGTCCTGTGAATGAGTCCTAAGAGATGAGTAATGACACTGACCCTAGTTCCCTTCTGGATCTGTGATGGCNCAGACACAGGTCTTTGCTAGAAAACTCGGTCCCTCATGCTACTTGGTATAAGGTTATCAGTAATACCCAACCTTCCTTTTCTGTGCCACTTCCTTATGCTCTTCCTATTTCTTCCTTTTTTCCTTTCTCATTCTTACCTTTCAGTTCCTAGTTTACATCTAGCATCTTCTTCCTTTTCTTTCTATTCTTTCTTCTTACTTTATCCCACATCTCCTAACTCTCCTGCCTTCTTCGGGTTTTCTTCTATTGTCAGCTCTTAATCACATCACTCAGAGGAATTCTACCTACAAATAGTAGGTTAGTTTCTATTTTCACAGTGACTAGAAGAAGGTTCTAGGAAAAGATGGTGGAGAATGGCAAGCAAGCCCCAGCACCTGTGTCCCACTTGTGCTCGCTACCCCCACCTCTCTCTTTGTTTTTCTTTTGAGACAGGATTTCTCTTTGTAACAATTCTGGCTGTCCAAGAACTGACTTTGTAGACCAAGCTAGNCTTGAACTCACAGAGATCCACCAGCCTCTGCCTCCCCAGTGCTGGGATTAAAGGCGTGGACCACCACTGCCCACCACTTGCTTTCTCTAAGGACAAAATTACAACACATTTACTTATCCATTTAAATAACTTTTGTTTGTGACTCATTAATCAGGGCAGCCTCCATTCTAGAAAATAGAATGTAACTTCCGTTGAGCAGTAACAGAACTGTGGGTTTCACAAATTGGGAATGAGGAAACAGAATAATCAGGAGGGAGGATGGGGAAACTGCCTGACTACACTACTTTTTTTTTATCAGGGTCAAAGCAGAGAGCACATCCCTTATCCTGACTTTGTTAGATTGGAATTCAGGGAAAGCATCTATTTAGCTATCTATTTGTCTCCTTAAAGGTTTAGTTTGATTATGGGTCATGGAGCATGAGTGACTTCAATTCAGTTTGTTATACCCTACAGGAGCTTAGTCCAAAGCAATGGCCTCTAGTAACTTTGGTTTAACAATTTTGTTTAACAGTTACCATCTTCTGATAGGCCCTGTCCTATGTTAGAGTATGACCAAATAACTTAGGACATTAGCACTACTCTCAGTTATGGTCATTTGGGATTTCTTCTGTCAACATGACAACATCCTCTTCATCACACATTTCTGTGAATTTTTGTCATCTCATTCCAAGATAGACCATGTGTGTTAGGTGGATGACTACATGCAGACATTTAGAAGTTTAGAGAGAATACCATATACCAGGGAGACTCCTATTGTGACTATATGGAGAATTATGCNAAATTTTTTTAATATGCACCATAAGGTCCCATGAATCAAGGGCTCCATGAATCAAACCAAGTAAAACTGAATATATCAAAGATTGAGGCAGATGAAGAGTGTACTTATATTTTAACCAAGTACTTTTGTAATTAAGTCTGTACAACAGGTGATGTACAACAAGAACTGATAGATTCCTCCATGTTCAGCTACTAGATCATAATTCTACTGTCTGGCAACTCATGACTTTGTTAAAGGACTTAGAAGAAGAAATGAGTCAAGAATCAGGCTCTATAAAATAGAGACCTACAGTAGTGCAACCGAATCATTGTGTTAAGGATTTTGCTGAAGTTACCCTCCATGTGGACAAAACAATCCCTAAGTCATGTAAAGATTTGTGTTTAACATAGTAGACTTCACACTCCATTAAATTACCTGCAGACACTAATGACTATGAAATTATAATTACAGGATTATTCTGCCAAGTAAAGATATAGTTTAAGCAAGGAAAAATCAAGTCTTATTATTATGAGAAATCATATTCTGAAATCTTGAGTAAAGCTTGTCCACAATATGAGGTTGTCAACTTCTCTTCTTATTTTGCAATTTGAGTGCCTGTGGTTATAGATGAGCATTTTGGTAAACTCTTTTTAGCTTGATCAACAAGCGAGAGTCTTGTACCTTGCAATGTATTCAGGGAAGGGGAGCAAGCCTATGAGCAACGCTCCTCCCTAGCTTCTGCTTCAGTTCCTGCCTTTGAATTCCTGCTCTGACTTTCCTTCATATGGACTGTAAGCTGTCAGATGAAGTAAACCCATTCCTCCCCAAGTTGCTTTTGGTCATGATATTTAATCACAGTAACAGGAAATTAAAGTAGGACAGGAACCAAGGTTGCCTTCTGGCCCACACATACACAACACACACATATACATGCCCAAAACAAAACAAAACAAAACAGAAACCTGAAAAGTTTTTTCAAGATCTGTTTTAAGACTGTAAAAACCTTTAATTCTTTATTGATTCTCTAAGTCTTATATAGTTAACTCTGTTCTGCTTGGTCTTTATCACTCAGTTTTACACACCTCAGTTTCTTCATTACGGTTCTGGAAATTCTTGCCCAGTCCAATGGTATAATCTCCAAGTTACTATAAACCTGCATTTGGTTGTTTCTGTAGCATGTAACATTTTAGCGTGATAACTGAAATGTTGGCTGATAATATTTNAGACTGTTTGGCACTTCATTCAGCTTTTAGAAGACAATAATAGCATATTATGCAAATATAACTATCATTGATTAAATATCATTGTTACTTGACAGTGTTTTCCACATAGTTAACATTTTTAAAAATCTGATTAGTTTTACAGATATTTTGAGATGTTCCAACACCCTTTGGAATATCCCAAAATTTGTCTGAGGTCAAAAGACTTAATTTGCAGCTGGAGAGATGGCTCAGCAGTTAAGAACACTGGCTACTTTTCCAGAGGACCCAAGTTCAATTCCTAGCACCCACATGGCAGCTCAAGACTGTCTGTAGTTCCAGTTCCAGGGCTTTTGACACCTTCACAAAGACATATACACNGGCAAAACACCAATGCACATAAAAATAAAAGGAAATAATTTTTTTTAAAGATTCTTTTAAAAAAAGATTTAATTTAGGTTTTGATTTAAGGAAGTTTGTTAGAAATTTTAAAGGTTTAAACCTTGTGATTAAAATAGGATCACAGGTCACTGTGAAATAATAGTCATTTAACTAAAGTGTGAGTTCAGAGGCCAGCCTGGGCTACTGAGTGAGTTCCAGGAAAGGCGCCAAAGCTACACAGAGAAAACCCTGTCTCTAAAAACCAAAAAAAAAAAAAAAAAAAAAAAAAGAAAGAAAAAAAAGAAAAGAAAAGAAAGTTACATAGTACCTAAGAATGTACAGAACTCAGTTTTCTTAAATAATCAGAAAAAGACAACAGTGCACAAGGAATCATTTCAATAAAACACTACTACAAGGGTATCTTGTTTAGGCCAATTTCTAAAAGCAACTCAGGGCTTCCTATTAGGAGCAGTCCCATACTGCTAGCAAACTTACCTCTGTGACTAAGAACCAGGTTCTGCAATGGTAAGGGAAGGCATCACAAAAGAGGTGAATGGGACCTAAGCCTTGCACAGAGGTGTTTATTGAGTGGAAGCAGAATATCATAGAAGTAAAAGATTTGGTGGTAATTAGAATTGGATCAGAATCCCACTCTCACATGGCTGCTGTGTGACACTGGACAGTTTGGTTACCTAGCCATACTGAAATTTAAAAGAAAAATTATAACTATCTCTGGATTGTGGTAAGATTAGATGAGTGAGTATATGTAGGTAGAATGTACATAAAGGGTTTACAGCTTTAAAGGGTTAAAAAAAAGCAATGAATTCTTCAGAACAGGGATGGATTTGGAGGGATGGATGGCATTTTGAGAAAGGATCTCATTGTGTACGCAAGAATGGCCTCAAACTCACCATGTAGTCCATGTTAACATTGAACACCCAGTAATCCTCTTGCCTCAGCTTCCCTACTGCTAGGATTACAGGTGTGTGCCACCCATGCTCCGCAATGGTAGATATTTATGTTAAAAATATCCAAATGATCTTAATATGTCATCGGAATTTTAATATCTGATATTTTTAAAAGAGCATAGAGATATCAAGGCCAATTCTGTCATTTTATAGATAGGAAGAGCAACACATTGCAAAATTAAGCACTCAAGTCATGTGATAAATTATAAGAACATATTTATCACTAAAGCCCAAATTTTCTTAAGACTATTGCTTTTTAAGATTGATGTCACCTTTTAGAGAAAACCATTAGTAGATTATAGTATTCCACCTTAAAATTAGTCATAGGTGCTGAGAATATGGCTCTGTTGGTACAGTACTTGCCTAGCATGTACCAGGCCCTGGGTTCAGTCTCCACCACTGGATGTGGCAGTACACACCTGCCTATAATCCCAGCACTCAAGAGATGGAGACAAGAGATACAGGAGTTCAAGATTACCTTTGGAGTCTGAGCTACAAAAGACTTTGTCATTCATATGTAAACAAATAAATATTAGTCATAGGACAAAAGAACTAGGAAATCAACTTTAGCGGTCACCCATTACAAATATTTAAAACTATTTTGCACTTTTTGGTGTTGGACAGACATGAAAGGGATATTTTATTTTCTTTTAAAATGTTACAAAAGCCATGCTGAGATTTAAAAAATAGTAATAGTTAAGGGACTGTTTACTTCCCTATAAAATTAACTAATGGGAAGCTAGAAAGCAAGGTTTGTGGCCTTCTACATTTCAGCTGCTGATNTTACAGCAAGAAGCTGAGGCCTGATTGTCAAGTAAGGTGTGCCAGGTCTACCAAGGAATGGAAGTACTCTTGGTGATCAAGTCTAATAACTTCAGCTTCTGTCCTAGTTTCTTTTCTGTTGTTGTGATGAAATACTGACCAACCACTGACTTAGGGGCAGAGGGATTTGTTTGGCTTAATCTTCCAGGTTATACTCCATCATATCAGGAAGTCACAGCAGCAGGAGCTTGAGTCACATCATATGGAGCTTGAGTCACATCATATCCACAGTTAAATGTGGAGAAAAAGGAAAGCATCCAGGATGCCTCCTTTTGTTTTATTTGTTCGTTTTTCTGTTCTTTAAGANGGTCTCTTTACAAAGCNCTGCATGTCCTGGAACTAACTATGTAGACCAGGCTGACCTCAAACTCAGAGATCTGCTTGCCTCTGTCTCCCAAGTTCTGGGATTAAAGGAATATGCTACCACACCCAGCCTACCTGTTATGTTTTTAGCAGACTTCGTTACTCTTATTACACAGTTCAGGGCCTAGCCTAAGGAATGGTGCCACCCACAGTGGCTAGGTCTTCCTACATCAGCTAATGATCAAGGCAATCCCTCACAGACATAACCATAGGCCAGTGGATCTAGATAATTCCTCAACTGAGGCTCTCCTCCCAGGTGATTCTAGGTTGTGTCAAATTGACATTTAAAAGTAACCATCATAAGTTTCTGTCATTTGCAGTAATAAGTTAAAACATTGATAGTCACTGTTTCCACTCTACATCACCACAAGCAAATGTAATGGCTACTGGTACCAGTTNGACTATATGCACTTAGAAGATAACTAGAAGCCACATATCACTATAATAGTGAAGCCATACATATATACAAATAGTCCAAGGATACATTTACTTTGCTTCACATTGTGATACAACACTGCTATCTACAACATTCATCTTTGAGAAGCATAAAATCAATTTTAAAAAAAATAAAAATAATAGTATCATAATGTTTAAGTTTAAATTTTTGTGGTGGGCTACATTCATAGCTCTCCTCAGCTGCATGCAGCCCATGGGCCACCAATTGGACCCCATGGCTTCCAGAAAGAAGTTAAAACTTCTTAACAAGGCATACAAAGTCCTTCACAATTTTGAGCCATCTGTTTTCCTGCTGACTTTCTCACCACACACACATAAATCAACTTCTTGAATAAAAGAAATCAAGGTCTTTGTCAGGTTTGAAATACTCTGACAGAGCTGTCTCCTCTCCTTGTCAGCTTTATGAGATATTTCCATACATGTATATATTGTGTGTTTAACTCAGGTGAAGCAAGCTTGTCTCTGCAAANGTTTTTTCTCTATGGTGAAACCTTTCAAAATCCTTTCCTGTAATGTCTTGAAATGTGAAATGATGGTTATTTATAGCCACCCACGTACAATAGCACTCTACGACCGTCTGCTTTTGTCTAGCTGCAACTTCATGTTTGTTGATCAGACTTTACCCACCCCACTCTTCTTGGCCCTGCTAACAACTATTTCATGCTCAGCTTATGAGATCCATTTTTTTTTTAATTTCACACGCGTGAGTGAGGCCTTCTGTGCCTGGCTTAGTCATTTAAGAGTGTTCTCCAGCTCTACTTCCGTTGTCACAAATGGCAGGATTTCTTTTTATGGCTGAATAGTATTCTCCTGTGAGTATGTGCCATAGCTCCAGTTGATGAACAGTTGTTTTAGTTTTTTGGCTATTGTAAATAGTACTGCAGTGAACATGGGTGTGCAAGTGTCTCCTGTGACAGCCTGATTTCATTTCCATTGGTTGTATATCCATTAGTGAGATTGCTGTTAGAAGACTGTACTAATTTACATTCTCACCAGCAAGCCTACTTATTTTTAAGCATTATGTTATAAGGACAAATGTTCCTGAATTATTCACCTATAGACATGTGAGTTCCTAAGTCAAAGTCATTTGAGTGCTTTGTGATTTTTGAAATAGGGTCTCACTATGTAGCCCTTACTGTCCTGGAACTTACTCTGTAGACCAGGCTGATCAAACTCACAGAGATCCCCCTGCCTCTGCCTCCTGAATGCTGAGATTAAAGGTGTGTGCCACCATATCGGGCTTGGCAGCATTTTTAATATCACTTTCAGCAACTAAAAAACATTTAATAGCTAAAAAAACCTATAGCATTTCCTTAATAAGATAGTCTATATTTACTATATATGAAGTTCTAGTCTAGTATTTTCCAGTTATAGGAGAAAATACTCTTTTCTAGTAAAGACAATTTATGTTTTCAATTTATTTAACATATTTATTATTTTCTAACTNATAAGTTAGAATTTTAGGAAAAATATTAAATAGTTTAAAAGTTTAATTATAATTATGGGTTCAAGATGATGTTTCCATAGATGTATATGTTGTCNAAAGATTAAATCAGAGAGCCAGTGTTGGAGATCAGGGCTGGAGAGCTTCCCTAGCACACACAAGACTTTGGATTTGAACACTGCAAGAAAAAAAAAATGTTAAACCAAACTAATTAAATAAAACTAATTAACATATCCACTACCTCAAGTACTTATCATTTTCTTAATGAGAAAATTTTTCAAATCTACTTTTTTTGGGAAATTTTGAAATNCTGAATACATTTACTTCCTGTGGAATAATACATTTACCATGCCATGTGATGGAGTTCTAAAGCTTTATCCTAACTGGAATTTTATACCCTTTACCAAAAAACCTGCCCTTTCCTGGTCCCTAACAGCAATGCCATACCTACTGAGTCATCCTGAAAACTCACAGTTTGGGGATGCCTTTACTTTATCATTGGAAACACTGAGGAGTGGCCTAGAGAGGACAGTGTATAGAAGGAACATTGAATTAGGATTCATATCACCTAGGAATGGTGCAGTCTTGGATTGAGTATACCCAACTCACTTAATTTCAAGTTCCTTCTTTATAAAATAGAACTTAATTTCACTTCCCTCCCAAGACCACAGCATTGCTTAGGTAAGGTAAAGAACATAAAAGTACATTGTAAACTGAGGTGCTGTTCAAATATGAAAAATGATGATGATCATGATGATTACAAGTTTTTTAAATAGTGCTTACTGGGACTTACTATACTAGAGTACTATATTCCTATGATACTGTACTAAGTGTCTGTGTGCATTATCTCACTTAGTCTTATAATCTATTCCAAAAGTAGATGCTCACATCATCCTGACTTTGAGATGGGTAAACTTAGCCAAAAAGAGGGTAACTTGTTCACAATCATAGAAAATACCAGAACCAGATACAAACATAAGAGTATATACCAGAGTTGTGTTCTCAATCCCTATGATCTCATGCCTTCTGTGCTAGTTAGGAATATATTTGTGAGGTAAGTTATTGTAAGAAAAAGTTTTTCTGGGGCTGGAGAGATGGCTCAGTGGTTGAGAGCACTGACTGCTCTTTCAGAGGACCTGGGTTCAATTCCCAGCACCCACATGGCAGATTACAACTGTCTGTAACTCCAGTTCCAGAGGATCTGACATCTTCACACCAACACACATAAAATAAAGTTAAATAAATTATTAAAAAAAAGAAAAAAAGTTTTTCTGTGTCCCACCTAGGCTCCCGCCGCTGCTCAGACCCAAGTAAACACACAGAGGCTTATATCATTTACAAACTTGTGGCCTAATGGCTCAGGCTTCCTATTAGCTAGCTCTTACATCTTAAATTAACCCATTTCTATAAATCTATACTTGCCACGTGG
>LZPO01098401.1:0-10004 GCA_001675575.1 Neotoma lepida | reverse complement strand
AAAAGAAATATATGCCTAACTCATAACTTAAAGTATTTTTGTTCTTTAAATTTTCTCTTCCTGTGAAGATTTTTGTATTGATTTGTGAACATTGGAACTTCTTAGGNTTTCAATATTGAAAATTGTTGTCAGAGGGGAAGGCCTTAGACCTGCCTCAACTGAATGTACCAGGCTTGCTGACTCTTCATGGGAGGCCTCACCTTTTCAGAAGAGGGCATGGGATGTAGGTTGGGGGTGGAGGCTGGGGATAGCGGGGATGGGATGAGAGGGGAATCTATGGTTAGTATGTAAAACAAATACAAAATTTCTCAATAAAAAAATGATGAATTAAAAAAAGGAACCTGAAAACTAAAAAATAAATAAACAGGTTATCAAGAGTAAGATTGAGAACAGGCTAGTACATGAGTAGACATAGTTATTTACCCCACCATTATGAGCAAATAATGCCTGCTTTAATTGAAAAATTTAGTATCATTGTTATTATTGAGTTCCCATGTGAGGGTCCTTGTATTTCCTTAGTTTTTACTGAGTACCACTTTCACATGAATCTCCATGCTATAAATATAGGCTGCTCCATGTAACACTATGGGAAATTTTATAATGGGTAACAAATACTGCGTTATTAGTGATTAATACTGCCTTCCCATCCAAGTATGTTTCACATTCAGCTTCTCACTTAATGAAAAAAATCCTAAATTTTACTAAATTCTAAAAAGGATTTCATCTAANTTCTATAACCTGAAAGAATTTTATTTTCCATTTCTAATGTTCCAGTTAATCTTTAACCTTCTCTAGATTTTTTTTCCTCTTAGGATTGAACACAATCATTTTATAAACTATGGCTAATGATTAAACAGATTCTTAATGTTATTCATTTAATAAATTTTATTTAATAATATTCCGGAGTGTTATCTTTCCATTAAATACAGTTTGCAAACTAGCTGCTATCTTGTTCTCAAATGAATTTATTTATTTATGAGTTTTAGTGATTTATTGTTTCCTTTGGATTGCCAGTATAGATAGTAATATCATGTGCCAAAGGTACTTTGACTTCCTTAATTTTAAATGTATGTGTTTTATGCTTGTTCTTATATTTTTAAGTTACTAGTCTGAATTCACTAATCTTTTGTGTAAGTTGATGTTAGGCAAGTAATTCAAGATAATACATGCTTCCAGGTCGATATTTTAAAATTCTTTATTGATATCTGAGGTAAGATAATAAAGACAGTTCTCACATACTTTACCTAACTTACACTTGCCCTCTTATCAATACTTTTTATTTTGTAGTTCAGATTTTACAAATGATAAACTGATCTTGTATTGCTTTAAGGTTTGAGCAGTGTTTCTTAAAGTTCATAGTTTTAATAAATGTAAAATTTTCTNCAGTCAGGATTGCAGTATCATATGAAATAACTTTAACATTCTAAAAATTCTTACATTTCTCTCACTCATCCCTCCTGTCCTCTTAATATTTAGCAAAAACCACCCGCAGATTACCATCCTAGGTTCCTATTGTGATAGACTGTACTTGTATACTAAAATAAACTCTTTTCTCCCCAAGTTGTTTTTCCTTAGTATTTTATCCTAGCTATTGAAAGCAAAGTAGAACATAACTGAAGGACATTTTGTACACTTCCAATTTGGATACATTTTAAATTAATGATATCAATCAGTAGTTTGATGCAAATGGATTTTCAACTCAATTGTCAAAGCCATTAGAAGTGTGATACAATATCACATGAGAAAAAACTGTTTTTGAGAAGCCACTNGAAGCTACTAAAATGGTATTCTAAAGTGGCTATGCATTTTTCCATTCTGTTTAACAATAAATATGGTTTTATTACTGTTCATACTTTGGAGCATTCAGCATTTCCTATTTTCAATATTTAGATATTCCTGGGTATATAGTAGTTTCTCATATTTTCCTGTTGCATATGTGTGTGTGTGCATGTGTACATGTAGGTGTATCTAAGTATTTGCTTTAAACTGAGCATAATTTTATTTTCTTTAATTTATTCTCACATTTCATCTTACACATATCTAAGCATCAATGTTCAGTTGATTTTTCCTTGATTTTCTGCTTTTGTTTTAAAATGTATTACAAATTAAATATGAGGTTCATTTTGTTTTAATTTTTGGAAAGACACTTTTTTGTGTCAAATATGATGTTTATATGTNTATATTTCTGTGTGAGTGCTTATGCATGCATGTTTGTTTGTGCATTTACATGAACAAATATCAGCTTCAACATTTGGGAAAAAATAGTTTTTCTTCCTATTGATGTCTTTTTTTCTTTGTCAATGTTTAATAAGTTAAATATGAATAGGAAATTTCTTGAATCTATCTTTCTAGGTTAATCTGTCTGATATTCTTCATCTCACAATATTTCTACTACAGCTCTACAATAAATCTTAAGTTCAAGTACAGTGGGTGTACCAACAAGTATGACAAGTATTTAGACTGTAATTACCAAATATGCTAGTTTAATAAAGTTGTAGGTTCTTCTCTGAACTCCATTATTTTACTAGCACTGAGTAGTTGGCTACATTTCTAATACGAGGCATGATTTCCCTCTTGTTGAGTGTGCCTTAAGTCCAACTCAAGAGCTGTCGGTTACTGCCAAATTATCTAAGTCACTATTGAGTCCTTTGGGATGTTGTACTATGCTGGTAATTTCTTTAGTTCATATACATAGAGTGGTTTAGTTGATATTAATAGCAGGTTTTGTTTCTACATTTAAGAATACACACTACATCTGTGTGTGTGTGTGTGTGTGTGTGTGTGTGTGTGTGTGTGTGTGTGTAATAAAATTAAATAGAGGCCATTATTTGACAAATTGAGAAAGAACAAAATAGGGTGAACCTGGGAAGGATTCAAAGGAGGAAACTAATGGAATTATATTTTCACTAATAATATTGTTAAAATTCAAGTTCCATTTTTTACTTCTGTTCTTTAACTTCTAAAATATGATGGTTATTCTCAATTCAAGCCATTCATATTTTAAAAAGCAACTTGATAGATTTTGAATAAGATGGAAAAGAATATGAATCCAGTTCTACCTCTAATATTTTCCTTTTTTAATGCAGGTCTTTGGTCTTGGCCTTCAGCATTTGCTATAGTAGGAGATTTTCTCATGAATTTCCATGTTTCAAGTCTTTTCTCAACTTGCTAAAGAGCTTCATTAGATAAGTGAATTTTGGGTGACTGTCTCTTATTGACAAATTAATTATTACAAATATTTTCTTAACTGCTCAGCTATTCATACTTAGTTTTCACAGGTCACTTGTTTCTTCAAAGTAATAGATTTTATAAAAAAGAAAAAAAATTTAACGAGAGTCTGGTAGATATCCTTTATTATCACATCGATGTCTATAATTCCTNTAGAAGATCTCTTTTAATTTTGTCACTACTGTCTTGTCATCATTTTTATTGTCCTTTACTAGATGATTAAAGTGTATCATTTAAGTTTTTTTGGTTTTTCGAGACAGGGTTTCTCTGTGTAGCTTTGGCGCCTTTCCTGAAACTCACTCGGTAGCCCAGGCTGGCCTTGAACTCACAGAGATCCGCCTGCCTCTGCCTCCCGAGTGCTGAGATTAAAGGCGTGTGCCATCACGACCCAGGCACTATTTAAGTTTTAAAAAGCTTGTTTTAGAACTTAAATATCATTTATTCTGTTATTAATTTCTGTACTTCATAGTTTTAATTTTGATTCTTTACAAATATCTCTTCCACTTTAAAAAATAAGTATGAAATTCTAACTTGATTCTATATTATTTGTTTTTAAGGATATTGCCCCACGAAGCTATACATTTTCAATGTTGAATGTTGCATTTTCATTTTGCTCCCGTTTCATCTTTAATTTTATCCTTGCAATTTACAATTTGATACACGGATGATTAGAAATACATTTTAAATTTTCCTGACATTTTGTATGTTTCTATATATAACTTTAGAGTTGATATTTGTTTCAATTTAGTAAAAAATGTATTCTAGTCTTCCATAGTTTTAATCAGTATTCATGCTGTCCTTGATTCTGCAGAAAACATATGGGCCACTTTTTGTGGTTTAACCTACAGAATGCAATGCACTGAATTTTCTGGGATGGTCTATCAGAGCTACAATCTTTTGTCATCTTGAACTCTGTTCTGGGTGGTGAAAAAGACCCTAGAGAAAAAAAAAAGACATAAAGACACCAGTTTTCAAAAGACATTCATACTTTCAAAAAGGATCCCAAGTAATAGAAAACTTTCCGTTTATAGGACTCATGCCTACAGTATGAATAAAATGTGAACTCCCTTTGGAAATTATAAAAAAAAACCTGTGTTTACATGATTTGAACTTGATACAGGAGGAAAAATCACAAGTCTTTTTTCAGCATTTCTGGTTAAGCTAAGACAGTCTTAAATACCATGTTGGAGAGCCAGAAGAAAGAAGCATTGCCTGCCCAGTCAAAGGTGGGCTGGTTTTATTAAGGTTCTTTACAATTGCATCAGTCAGCAACATGATGTTAGATGGGGTTGTTCCTTGGGGAGCAATTACTTAAGTTAAATTCTGTAAAGAAAACCATTCAGTTTGGTTTGTCTTTTTTTTTAAACATACTGAAAATTGATGAACAAAAGATTAATTTTAGTCTCTGCAGGTAGATACAATTGATCTCGAACAAAACAGCTTTAACTTTTAAGCAAACTAATCCTGAGATATGTGCAAACCCTAGAAGTCTCTTTTGATTTTGGACTTGTTGCTGGTTTTTGAAGAATTAAGATTGATTCAGTGAAATGTTTTAAAATAAAGTGTAGGCAGCTTTTGACACTGGAGGAAAAAGCAACATCTAAAGCTTCCTTACATAGACACTGGTACATCAATGATCTTCAGTTCCATGGATGAAATGGGGAAAATATACCAGGACAATTCAAAATATATATCTCAAACCACAAGGAAGCGAAGATCTGATAAAATGCCATGATTTCAGCAATTATGCCTTTCAAAACCTCATTCTTATATCAAAAAGGCAGGATGTAAAAAAGAAATAAATGACAGAAAATTTTTCTTTATCTTACTCTTAATTCAGCAGATCTTGAAGCATGTGTATTCTAAATTAGATGCAATCTTTAAAAAATGCACTATGATTTTTCTTGTAGCCTTCTATCATGCTGCAATCCACATAAGATATCATGTATGTGATAAGGTCCAATAGTTAGATCCACTATCCAGCAGTAAAGTTTCTTAAATGATGATGAAGCCTCTGGATAAAGAAGCCAGGCTCAGCAATGCAGGTGATCTTGTTGCACAGGGCACCTTGTGGCCAGGAGCAGAAACACCATGAAAATGTTTTTCTCTGTTCATGTTTGTAGGCACTTATAAACACAGTCATATTTCACATAATGATCAATTTGCTAATAGATATGCTTATTTCTCAGCTCTCTCTATGAATTGCAAGTTTACATACTTTTTGTAACTTTTGAGTACTGAGAAAACTGTGANTTATTAACTTTGAGTGCTCACAAACTCACAATGTCCTGTTTAATTTTTAAATTGAATTAAACCAGAGTAAACAAATGATAAACATCTTAGTTTTGTACACAATGAACAATGAACACAAGAAAGTAAAAATGTCCTTTTCTACTTTAAGATGACAGTTCCTGTTTTATCTTATAGCCATTGAGAGTATACTCTGCAGAAGTTGTGAAGAAACATAATTGACTACTTTTCTGTTTTAATCTTCATTACTTGATATTCATTTATTTCTCCTCTTATCATGCATATCCTGTAACACTTAAATTTTTATGTTAGATCTATTTTTGTAGCTCTATGGGCTTTTGTTACAAATATTGGTAGTCNCACACCTAGACAAATATGGGCTTAAAATTGATTATACATTTACTCCATTTTTTTGGATTGACCTTTTGGTGTATCTTTAACTGAATTTTTTTGGCTGCAATACAAGGAGATCCTCCATTGTCTTGGTGATTGAAGAGCATGATTCATCAGTGAGCTTCTCTAATATTTCCTCTGCTGGAAGTAGGGCTTCTGCCTAGCATTACCCGTGCCTTCTATATTGTCATATTGGGTGCAAATCTAACTCTGTAATTTCCCCCACTGAAGCAGACTATGATAGACTCTGACAAACTGGTTTCCTTGAGGCTTCACATGCTTTTAGGCTTGTAAACAGTAATACGCTTCAAATTCTGCAGCAGCAATGGGCAGTCTGACTGTTACCTCTGCGCTGGCCATGGTTCTGCTCTACAACTAGGAAATCGGCACTCATCCTAAGCCCAGCTTTAAAAGCAGGTGTGTATATCTAGCTCACGTTTTCGACTCCACACAAGACGTCTTACAGACATAAGAGATATCTCTCTCATTCTTTGCATTATTTCACTTAAGATAATGTTCACTGGTTTTACTGATATTGCTGCAAATGAAAGGATAATATTTTTATATCTTAATTNTATTCTACTGTATAAGTTCTATCTGTGTAATAGTCATATCAGAAAGGGGCTTTCTCTGGGAAAAAGACTCAGGAAAGTAATACCAAAGTACACACCCACACACTCACATACTCATAAAACACAAAACACATTTTATGTATGTTTCTATTCATTGACAGGAATTTGAACGAAAATCATGGCAGTGTGCATTTATTTCTGATATGTTAATATTAAAATTTCATGTCTGCATAAAAAAAATTGCTGCATTTTCTCTATAAGTACAGGAAAGGAGTTCTAGGAATACAAATATAAAGTAATTATACAGGGATAATTATTAATGACTTTGATTCAATTTCTGTCACTCTATTCATACACTGAAATAACACACAATTTCTTGTCTACATATGCAATGTTTACATGTTAATAAAAACTTTCTGTCAATGAAAATTCAAGAGATATTCGAGGAGATGGCAATTCTGACTAGCCTGATTTGATCATAAAGAACATATTTGCTAAGCTTCCATGAATCTTATAAGTATTTCTCATAGGCTTTTCTTGCACTGAAAGTGACTCTTACACCTTTCTGAAACATTATACTTCATCTGTTTGCATATGAACCTCCCTTGGATTTGCATTGTCTAAAGCTATAGAGGCATACAAGCTATGAATTGAGAGAATTTCCTATCACTACTTTAGGAAACAGCTTCACAAATTTATTGGGAATAGATCTTCTATAGTCATTACTTAGAAAACAGAAATTTACTCTCCAAAAGCCAAACTATAACATCCCAGATTAGGAATCTCAGAAATTTAAATTCCAAGATAGGAACAAGGCTGCTGGGATACCTACCTAGCAATTTGTGGCAAAATTTGGAGAATGATGGAAAGCAGAGCCATTTGGTTATCTAAAATCCAAAAGGGTAAAAGAAGAGTTGGAAGACATTTTCAGGAGAGTGATGGTTGCTTCCTCTTCCATGAGAGCAGGTAGATAATTTTTTTCATCCCCTTCCTTGTATGTGACCAGCTGTTCACATGGAACACTGCCTGTCATTTAAAATTAACATGGAGATAAAGGGTCAGGCTATTGATATCAATACACCATGAGATGCTTTAAGGATCCTCATATATGTAATAACTCATTAATTTAAAATTAATGATGATTACTATTATATCATAAAACACTCCCTTTCTGCAATGCCTTTAAATATTCTCCTTCCTGGGCTAATCTTACAGTTTGAAGTGCTGTTAGAAAATATTTTATATTTGGAGACTAATTTTATACTTTCCTACAGTTGTATAACTTATATGAATTTATTTCTAGCACTAAAGCATTTGGGGTAAAAATTTTTTTTCTCTAGTATTAGAGAAAACTGTGCTCTGGTATCACATCCACAAATGTGACACACACCTAGTCATTTCAGATTGTGCCCCAAGAAAGATTAGTTCCTGATTTGAGGAACTAATATATAACTAATAAATAACATTGCATTAAAATTATCTATGATAAGAATATTTTTTAAAAATGCTTGAAGAAATCATAGCACATACTCAGAATTCAATAAGTATGAGATTTTTATTCAATTATAGAAAGTGTTATTGTAAATTTATACTATTCAGGTTTTATTTGCTTGTGAGTAGACACATGCCTGTATCTCTTCTCTCAATTTTCATGTCATTTCTTTACATTACAATCAAGTATTCTCAATATTTTTTAATAGAAATTTTGCTTTGTATGTAAGAAGAGATAGGCCTGACACACATTGTCAACACTATAACTTTGCTCTTCCTGGATTTCAAACAGTGCTGTTTGTATCTTTGAACCGGCACTCTGCTGTCTCTTTGTGTCCATCAGGAATTCTTGATCTTCTGACGAGCTACTTTGTGAAGAGTTAAGAAATAAAAAGCAACAGCACATTTTTAATAGCATGGCTTTTATTCCATCTGGATAATGCAAAATTGAAGTAGTGCACAAAGTATGAAGTGAGGGCAGAATGATGAGAATTTTCATGTTCTTCTATAATGAATGCCTCAACCCTCAGGTAGATTTCACATATAAAATATCTGAGTAGTAAACTGAGCAAGTACCTTCTATTTGATATAAAATCCAGATTTTACATAAAATATGAAGTATGGATATTCATAACTAGTCAGTAACCTTATGTGATCAACTAACTATTAGAATTTGGAATATGTTAGATCTAAAAGTATTGATAGCTAATTGGCCAGAGATTAATACATGCATAGGTTTTACATTAAAAAATCATCAGGAGTACTTGACATGGGATCATCAAAGGGTGGATAAACTGGAAATGAGATTAAATTAAGACATCAGTTGAGCATGAAAGGTCCAAAGGCTAATGGATNCCCGGAGTTCATAACACATACAATGCATTTTCAACAAGAAAATGTAGATTCAATTCCAAACCTATTATCCAACAGAAATAGTGGTGTCTGGAGTGTTTTGAATCTGAGTTTTTATATTATATAAAGCAAATCAGTAATTGGCAGAATTAATAGAAATATACACTAACATTGATCCTTCATAATAGTGCAAATATCTTATAAATTACTGTGAACATTACCAAAGTACTGTAGTTATGTATAAACCATTTTCTTAGCATTTGGACTTCAGATTTCAGAGAAATTCCATGAGTTGAATCATTTAGAGACTTTTGAGGATGCCATAAGGGTTTCATTATGCCAAAAAGCATCATTTGTGACATGATATGATGAAAAAAGGAGGTACATGATTATGCTAATGGGAAACTGTTATGTGTAATAGACAAATTATCAGGATGATTTCTAGTTTTTACTTGTTGCCTCTGCGTCCATGTGAGATGCTAAAGAATGTCTTCTGACAGCTACTGGTACTGAACGTTAGTGCCACAGAGCTTTAGTAGCTGTCTAATAGATTTCCTCAGGAGAAAATAATTCTGATAAATGAAAGGTAGTGATATTTTAATGTAAGTTAAGAAAGATCCATCTAAGTATCAACATCTTTGGGATGATAGTGAGTAGTGAAAACTCTGTTATTCTCAACATAAAACAATGTCTGACATAGGCAACTCTGTTAGATTAATCTTCTGCATATTTATTCTGCATTTGAAGATATCTATCCAATATCTATAAGTATTCCTTTGTTTTTTGCTTTCAGTAACTATATTGTTGGTCAAGAAACATAGTTCTGTATAATATGATTTCCAAATTTGTGTTTTTATGTTTTTTTTTGTTTGTGTGTCTGTGTGTCTTTGTGTGTGTATGTGCTTGCTTTTTTAAATTAGTCTCTGTGTTTTCTAAAGAGAGAGAGAAAGATGGCATGGAGTTACATGGGTGGAAAGGTGGAGAGGGTCAGGGTAGAGAAGGGGGAGGGTAAACTGTGATAAGAATATATTACATAAAATAATTTTCAATAAAATTATTTATTTTACACACACACACATATAGAGTTCATTTTCTTTTTCAAATGAATGTGGCAATCTTATAATCATTTTCTAAAATTTAATTCAGAGGCAAATTGACTTAAAGTATGGCTATTGTCCCTCAGGAAGGGAACTGAATATAGGGAAGGGTGCTCATAAA
>LZPO01098400.1:14495-25291 GCA_001675575.1 Neotoma lepida | reverse complement strand
GGATACCATTATCCTCTTCAAGAGCATACTCTAGAAAGCTAAAATCTTCCCACTAGTCCCCACCTCTTAAAGGACCTGCCACTCTTCAATAGTGACGCTCTGGGCATGAAGTCTTTAGCATTTGAGACTTTAAGAGCATTTAAGTTCTAAATTATAGCTGATAGCATGAGTGTGCCACAATCCTAGGGCTGAGCAGCTACATCATCATGTAGGAAACCTAACTTTTACCCATTCTCTAAATCTGTCCATAGCCCATCTGGTTTCCTAAACATGGAGAAATAATTCACTGTGCATAGTTTTGTATGCTTTTCCACACAACTTTTCTATTCCCTGGAATTAGCCAGTAGTGATCACTTCACCACAAAAGCAAGGGCCTGTTGTCAGCCAGCACATTGTGGCACTGCATGCTGGGAATACTCAAATACCAATTTTATTCATACTTGTGAGGGAATTGAGACTAAGGGGCTACAGTGAGCAGGTGAGGCAGTGTCAGGCTGGGCACAAAGTTTTAGAGTTGTCCTGGATGATGCTTCTCAAGTTTTTAAAAATATATTTTGTATTTTATTCGTATTTTTAAATAATATATAATATATATATTTGAAGTTAAAATATAATTATGCATTCAGCCTTTTCCCTTTCTTCCCTCCAAACCCTTTCATGTACACCCTTGCTTTCTCTCAAATTCATGGCTTCTCTCTCTTCAGTTGCTGATGTACAAATCCTCTAAAGTTTAGAAATACAACCTTCCTGCTCAGTCCACATCACTTACTTGTGTGTACATGATTTCAGGCCTGACCACCTGGGACTGGAAAACNGGTGAGGGGCTCTACCTTAGGGAAGACTTCTTCTCCTGCTCAACAACATGGCTGCTTCACAACTTCTAATTATAAATTTTCTGTAAGAAAGTCTGGAGACTCTTAATGTTCCCTTTCAACTTTAAGTTGTGCTTTGTCTTAGATCATTTTCTAAAATTGGGTAACCAACAGATTAATTTATTTTCTTGTCACTTTCCCATTAGAAGGTTCAATTCATTTCTGTTCTCATTACCAACACACAGTGGCTTGTCCAAAATTACCTTCACCCAAATTCCACATGGATGAACTTACAGCATTTTAATAAGATGGCTATTTGCTTTGGGAAGAATTTATAATAGATGGAATAAATCTCCTTGCNTTTGAAGTAATATTCCACTATACCAGCAGGCATGTGCACANAGCCATGATGATGTGAGGCTGGTTTAAATGTAAAATGCCAGTATGTCTTTTTTTTTGCATGGCCACACACACACACAAAAAAAAACCCCACAATTCCTTCTTTAAAAGTTTAGTGCTCAAGTTATCATGTAGTATTTTATGAGAAGATAAAATGTTCCTTTTCTTCATATATCCCCCATAAACTGCTGAGTTATCAAAGTGCTCCATAAATAATGCAAGCCACTTGCCCATCATTAACAAACGCTACTGCTAAGTGGACAGAAAATTCAATGAACCCCTTTTATGGAGATCACAAGCCACACACTTAGCACAACTTGCTGACCCTGCCATGAAAAATCACTGTCTCCTGAAACCCTGGCTAGGTCCTTTAACTTTGGAAAATGAAGAGTTGGGTTTTTAATGGGAGGCCCTGCACACTGGATAAAACTCTGACTCTACTTGAGAACTGAGCTGTAGAGAAGCGTTTGTTTCTTCCATCCAGAGCACAGTCTTCCAATAATGATATCCTGGGCAAGGATTCTGAGCTCTTTTATGAAATCTGCTTGTAATAATGCCAAATTAAATGCTAAGNCAGATCCAATAATGGTCATATTGTTATTCATGATATGTCATGAATCATTGTTCACACATCTTATTTCTGCAATGAGGAAGATGCCAATCAGGCAGATTCACCTTACATTGGTGCCATGGAGTTGGGTTAGGGAATTCGGCCTAGGGTATCACCTTGGTGACTTCATAAATCTAATCAAGGCAACTGCCTACAGAACAGGTATGGTGAAGTCCATCAGATATTCAGGTATCCTGTCTGATGTTTTCTCCTACACCCCTTTTTGACTCCTAATTTTCTAAGCAATAACAACTGCACGCCTAAACTAGTATCTGTAGTGAATGCATGGCTCTGGGTAATGCCCATGAATCCTCTTCTGAGGATATTCTTCAGCAGTCAGGTGGTGCTGTGTTCTGGAATGTGGAATCCCTTTCANTAAGTTCTCCTGAATACTTGGTGGTTCTTTCCAAATGCTGTACATGTTGGATTCTAGCAACTCCAAATGTTTCACTCCTTCCACAATGTGTGGTCTAACTTTGACTTGTTCTTTCACTCAGTCATAGCTCAAACTGCTAAAATGTTTTTGCCTGACCCATTTGCCAGAAGATGTTAAGCATTATGTGCCATTTTATAATGATATGACCCACCGTGATTAGAACTCAAATGTGCTCCCCTGAAAGAAAACCTGATGTGCTTTTAGGGAAATGTTATTATCCCTTTCAACAGCTGCCCTTCTTTTCTGACCAACTATATCAGAATAAGCTTTGGGGCATGTTAAAAAGCTGGATGGTGTGCCTCCTTCCCAGATTACCCAATTACGGTTTTGGAGACTGAGGCTTAGGGATTTTTACTTTTATAAGCTTCCAGATGGTCCTGTGCACAGTCCAGCCTGCAATCACCAGGGTAGATTTTATCTACTGCTCCTCTCTGCCCTGATGTTCTGAGATTCGGGAAGCATCTAAAGAATATTANNAGTGCACATCACAAAAGAACATCAGGAGAGCCACTTGTAGCTGCTGCCACCTCACAGACCATGGCAAGACTGTGCACAGAGAGTGCTAGACATGATGGAACTCCTGAGGACTGGAAATAATAGATATGGATTCAAATTCAGTTTCACCTCTGGATNTGCAGTCTCATATCAATCGGCTAATTCCTAGAGTATCTGTTTTATTTTCATCTTCAAAGTCGGAATAAAACAGTTGCTCCCAAGATTGCAAGGAGATCAAGTAAATTTGTGCCTAGTAATATCCCCCTAACATTTAAATAATTTAATCAAGGCCAACTGCTTTCCCATTTTTCTATTTGTAAAATGATGTGATAGTTACTTGTGGGTTGTGGGTTGTTGTGAGGATCATACTGGATGGAGGAGAGAGATACATTGTGAGGAGCATGGGCTGCAAATCCCTGTACCTGCCTTTGAAGAGGCACAGATTCAATCTGAGAATAGGGTCTTAAGGCTTTTTGCAAATGCTATTAGGCTACTCACTGCAAGGTGAGGCGATTATCCTGGATTATGTAGAAGGACCCTTGTTGTGTGACTGTATTGTTTCCTGGAGAAGTGTGAATAAATGTTTATTCACCTCACATAGGAACTGACAATAGGCCACTCAATGATTCCAATACAGGAGCATGAGTGAGGGGTTACACATAAGAGTGTAAGTGACCCAAAGACAGCTACAGAAGAGCCCACTCCAACAAGAGTGACAACTCATGAAATGTATCCCTGGAGCTTCTTGCCCAATGTGCATACAGCCCTGCCAAAGAGTCTCTATTCTCCAGTAATGTTTTCAGTGCTTTATGGGGAGAGGCCTTGTAATTTTTTGGAACTTTTTGAGCTTCTTGAATCTTACAAGGGCCTCTCCCTTGTTGGAGGAGGGAATGTGTTGTTTCAGAGGAAATAGTTGAAATAGTTACACAACACTCTACCTCTTCCTCCAGCAGTAGCACCCTCTCCCCACTTCTGTGTTCTCTGGGCTTTGTAAGGGCTGATCTAGATGTCTGTCAACTTTATTCTATTTATGGCTGAGCATTGGGACACCATGCAACAATGACAGTCATTTATTATCAGTAGCTTGACCATTTATGAATCTCTATAATAATCCCCACTCAGTGCAAAAAAGAAATATTTCTCTTCACAACCAATGATAGTAGCCATAATAATCTATATATACACATTACAACCATTTAACCAAACGATAGGAGTGTCTCCCCACTTGAGCCTATGATTTCCCCAATCATTGCTTTTGCCGTAGCTTACATTACCAGACATGAGTTCCCTCCTGTGGAGTGACCTCAAATTTAATAGGAAACCAATTGGTTGCACCTATAACAGCCATGCCACTATTGTACAAGGAGACACATCTTACTCAGCATGTTGATAGTGTAGTATGCAAGACCCGTAACCTAACATAACTGACAACCACAATTCTAGCTCTAGAACCCTGTCTAGTGCCTCTAGCACAGTGGGTTCTCAACCTGTGGGTCGCAACCCATCTGAAGGTCATATATCAGATAGCCTGCATATCAGATATGCACATTACAATTCATAACAGTAGCAAAATTACAGTTATGAAGTAGCAACGAAATAATTTCATGGTTGGGGGTCACCACAACATGAGGAACTACATTAAAANGTGGCAGCATTGGGAAAGTTGAACTGCTCTAGCACTGTAAAAGCCAGTCAGCAGGGAAGGAGTTCCCAGACTGATTTTTCATGTCCCTTAGTGTGCAGAGTCTTCAACAATAGTATCTTCATCTGCTATCAAACAAGCACTAGTGTTAACAGCCTGTCACTGGTGTGTAGGGCCTTAGGGACCTCTCTAGCCAAAGTCCCATAAGGAAGTAACTCACCCCTCAGCACTGGGATTTTTATTTTTTATTTTATTTTTTTTATTTTTATTCAATAACCTTACAGCTTCTCGAAATGCCCTTTTCAATCCAAGATGTCTTTAAAACAAAACAAAACTCTTCAGCTGCTATTCTTACTGTTCTTCCAGCTGCTTTTCAAGGGCTGACATTACATAATAAGACATATATAATATATAATAAATGCATACATTACATAATAAAACCTGTAGTTTTTTGTTTTTGTTTTTTTACTCTTTGCTCTTTGGGGGGCCTGCCATCCAGCTCCCAAGTAAATATACACACCACAGAGGCTTATTATTAATTAGGAATGCCCAGCCTTAGCTTGGCTTGTTTCTAGCCAGCTTTTATTAACTTAAATTATCCCATCTATCTTTTGCCTCTGGGCTTTTACCTTTCTCTATTTCTGTATATCTTTCTTCTTACTCTGTGTCTTGCTGTGTAGCTGGGTGACTGGGTGGCTGGACCCTGAAGTCCTCTTCTCCTTCTTTTCTCATTCCTCGATCTTTTTCTTCCCAGATTCTCCTCCTATTTATTCTCTCTGCGCGCCAACCCTGCCTATCCTTTCTCCTGTCTGGCTATTGGCCATTCAGATCTTTATTAGACCAATCTGGTGTTTTAGACAGGCAACATAACACAGCTTCACAGAGNTAAACAAATGTATCACAAAAGAATGCAACACATCTTTGCATTATTAAAACAAATATTCCACAGCATAAACAAATGTAACACATCATAAAATAATATTCCATAACAAAAACATATTTTCCAAAGGCAGGAACTCTGAATTTTTTCCAAGTAAGTGACAATCCATCTTAGGAATTAGCAGCTAAATCCATTTTAAAAATAGTAAGATACAATACAATATGAAAATAACCTCTTCTATCAATGGTTTCTTCAAAATAACAAAGCTAGTATAATGGTGGGGATGGATAGTATATCTTATTTAGTTTCTCATACTCTGTAATATTCTTCATGAACCATCCGACTTCCTTTCACTGGGATTCTGCAATTGGATCACCGTACATTCCTTGACTCCAACTGGCTTTGTGGTGTGAGTTAAGGGTGATATGGAAGCAGGGCCATGCTCTTGCCAGCCATGCCTGCAGCTGGAGCTAACTTCTGGAGTCTGTTATGATCCAGGGTCACATCACAACTTCCACTTCTTCATTAGCCATGCCTAGCTGCTGAAAGAACCTTGAGCTGTGTGAACAGTCTCCATCCACAGGATATTTTCTTACAAGGTAGAAATGCACACATAATCTGAGGAGCTGCCCACTCCTAGGACAAAACATTTTTACATGCCCTGTTTTATCATTTACGTCGTTTGTGAATGGTTACTGAAGCTTTAAAGCCTTCTAAAAGCTCACTAGCACAGGATTTGACTTTCTGTCAATTTTACCTTGGGAACTTCAGTACTGCACAAATCTTTTCATTTGTTTTGGAGTGACCTGGATAGACCTCTCTGACCAATTTCCCCACTTCTAATCCTCTCTTGAGTGCTTTAGCAGCTTACAAAACTGATTTATGTGTAAGTCTAAATCACTCAGATCTGCAGAGCCTCTCCTACCCTGTAAAGGTGACATGCCAGCATAAAGTTCTGCAAAATCACTCAAGGCCCATAGCAGCCTCCAGGTCACTACTGAATTGTTTTTTTTTTGTTGTTGTTGTTGTTGTTTTGTTTTGTTTTTGTTTTTTTACCTGTGTATTCAGTCTTACTGGGCCAAGTAAGCTCGGCATCAGAAAGCCCACCAAGGGTCAGCTCCCAAAGACCACATCTACAGGGTATTTAAGACCCCCTCCTTGAGAGCAGACTCTTGGTTTCCCCTCTTTCCCTGAGACCACTCAGAAATGATTTGCTCAGATAAAACCTGGTCTTATTAATTCGGCCAGATCTGACTTATTGCATTGGTGGTGTTACTCACTACGGGAGGATATTTTAAATATACTTATCATGAGGATTATGCAGTACAGCAAAAAGGCACACAACCCCTTATCACATGGGGGAGAGTAGCTACCCCACTGAGGCTCCACTCTGAGCTAGATCAGCTCTGGTCACATTTCTCATCGATCATTACAAAGGCTATGCAACTGTTCCTCTTTCAAATACCTTCGGTTCAACTGGCCCCTGTCCAGGCACCAGTTGGATTGCATGCATTTTCATTGGAAGATGTAAAGAAACATCTAGTCACTCCAGATAGGGCACCAAATGGTAGACCAAAGAAAAACTTCCACCCAAGTGTAGTTTGGTGAATGGTGATACTTAGAGAATCATAAGAGAAGGGTAACTCACAGAAGCAGGTGTGGCTCCAAGGCAGTTACATCACTGAAAAGCTTACCCCATCGCAGGCGATTCATGAAAGTGGCACCCTTGGAATTCCCTCCTTCACCAAACTATTTCTTTTCCCCCATTAATTATTCATGGCATTATATAGAGGGGACTCCTGAGTCTTATAAGTTTCATAAACTTCATGGGACTTTTAACTTTAATTAACTTACTCAGGCTTATGAACTTCTCTTCCCCCTAGGGAGACAATGTTTTAATTTGGAGGAAATAGCTACACAACACTCTATAGGAAAGCATGATTAGATTCCTAAGAGATGGAGAGGGAATATATACCAGTCCCCCATTGGCCTCGGTTTTGCTTTCCAAGATTTTAGTTACCTGCAGTCAACTACCATCTATAAATATTAAATGGAAAGATCCCTTACTCATATTTTTAAAATCATATACCAGCTGGGGGTATCATGGTGAGCTCTAACATCACCCTGCTCCATCACACCTGGGACCTATGTGATTCCTTATCCAGCACATCTATGCCATGTATGCTGTCTGCTGGCTATATTTAGCAGTTGTCACACCAGTATAGCATGTNTATGTAGGGTTACATACTATCTGCACTCACTAGCTATTTTGGAACATACCCCTAGCATTTAAAGTAGGAGCTACATCAGGAAAGGAAACAAGTTGGGGAGGATAAGGTGATGGTATGTCAGAAGAGGCCATGAACCAAGTAATGCAGATGGCTTCCAGAAGATGAAAAGGGATCCACAACAGATTCCCCCTTAGAGGCTCCAGAAGGAACCAGAACATTCAATATGGTTTTTCTTCTCTAAAGACTCATTTCGTACACTGACCACCATAGCTATCAGGGAATACATTTCTACTACAGAACACAGCTCTATTAAGTTTACAGTAGGTGGAGGAAGGAGAAGAAGGAGTTCAAAGCTAGACTCACCTGCACAGTGAATCCAAGGCCGGCCTGGCCTACATGAGATCCTATACTAAAAAACACACCAAGCTCTTCTCATCTCTAGCCAAATAAAAGAGGAAAGAAATGAAAGGGAAGCTTGTATGACTATTGGTACTTAACTGAAATTCAAATGATCATTTGAACTAATACATGTCCACTCCACCAGCATTTACTAGGTTAAGTACTTAGGATGTGCACATTTGTGGAATCCTTGAGAGCAAAATGGTCCTGTGAAACTGTTACAGAGTTCATGTCCCCTGGGAAAAGACCATAGACTCAGTCCAATTGTAATTAAAATATTTATTGATTACTGATAGCAGGACAACAATCTCTGAGCCAAATTTGAGATTGCTGTGAGAAGGCGGGATGAGGAAAAAGTACTTTTGAAGGTGAAAACCACAAGAAAACCTTGAGTATCTGCACAAGCAAGCCAAGAGCTGTTTATGCCAAGATTAGGTAGTCAAGGCAACCTGAATGTCTGAATAAACAGGTTACAGAAGCCAAAAGGGAAAAAATGCAGTTAGTCATAACATAACAAGTAGCTGATCACGGCAGTACATTTCTGGGTAGGGGTCACTGAGTCAGGGTTACTTGGAACTTATCTCCCAGGGACTGGAGACAAAGACAAGTGGCTAGTGGGTACCAAGATGGATGCCTAGCATAAAATGGAGTTTTGTTAGCTATCACAACACAAAGAACAAGTGTTCTATGTTTGGCTATGTCTTCTTTATGCTCACACTCAGGAAAGTAGAGGAGGTCTATGGAGACCTGAGCACATCTCCTGAAGCTTCCTTAACTCCACCATCAATTGTAGATACAGTAGCACATAGACTATAGCTTACAGGCTCCAACAGATACACAAGGTTCCCTGATTTTGAATTCCCTCTTAGCATGATTTTAATGTTTCAGTAACCAGAGACTTCAAATCAGTTTTTTTTTAACTGTTTGTTCTTTATGTCAATATGTGAGTTCGCAATTTTTTGTGGAATTCTATGAATAGACTGGTGGTGAACATTATTATACTTCTTTTGTTTTCTAAAAAAAATGTTCTTTAAATGCAGGTAAGAATAATTGAAAGTCAGAGGGTGCCTGTCTGAGGAGTTTAAATAACTGGGTCGTTCTCACTTATCACTGGTAGAATCATTTGATGGATGAATAAAAGAAATGTATTAACTCGCATAAGGTTATTCCTTTGTCAACTGTTAGATAGACACTACAAAAAGATGCAAGGATCGTCTTAGCTTAGAAGTTAAAACTTTGAGTGTCCCAGTATCCTAGGGGTCAAATGCCAAGGTTCTGTCCTCAGGTTATGCTATCAGAGAATTTGTGGGTAGATGAAGATGGACTATGTAAGCAATTTTGCACAGTACTCAAGAACTCATGGATATTAGCTTATTGTGACATGTGACTGTATTGCAACTGGTGATGCCCTTCAACTAGACATAGCATGAAGATGCCTACATTAAACAAACTGGGATATGAAAGACTTTACTCAGTGCACACAAGGAGAAACTATGTGGTTTTAGTAAAAGTATTAAAGTTCACTATGGGTCATGGGATTGTGCCTGGTGACCTGCAGGAAGGTGTAATGGGGACAGCATATTAAAGATTGCTTCACACCTGGAAAGCTCAAGCCAATGTCTGGAGATAAGAGTCTAGACACATATTTCCAGACTAATACAGCAAGTTTCCTTCGTGACTGCAATTTTATGTAAAAAGTTCATTCAGGTCTTTGACCATGAACTTAAAGTGACCTATTAGTCTATTCACATACTGGTATAATTTATCAGTATATCTGTGCCCCCTACCCCAACNCTTCATTCATGCCTCAAGTGACCCAAGGACTGAGGACTGCCCTCCTGGAACATGGTGATTTCCCTGCCTAGGATCTGTAGGTGAAAATCTTGAGCTTGTTTCCTACTGTGGTTGGCTGGATTCTCTCAGAACTCCAGGCAGAATGCCAGGTAGGGCACCCAAAACCAGAGCAATGGCAAGGCACAATAAACCAAGCAAAGTTCTGGTAAAAGCCACCAAATGCATGGCCGGAAAATCATTTCCTGCTAGAGGACTCCAGTGAGTCAGTCACTTAGGCATCTGACTGACCATTATGAATCCCATGAAAGACGGCACATGCCTCCATCTAGCTCCCCTCGTGGCCTGTCACAGTGTTGTTTCAGCTCTCNTAGAGGAACCCCAATTCAGTTGTGAGCTCTCAGTACTGGGAGGTACAGGGAAGTAAAGCTTTGCCCTGGGTNAGATGCTTTCAGAAACAGGGAATGCCATGCTAAACTACTTCAATTCCTCTCTTCTAGNAGGAAGGCAGAGTAGATGGAGATAGCAGAATCTCAGTAATGAAGAAGNAGCCCTGATGTATGTGAGCAAAATGGGTNGGAATGGGTCAGTTTGTGACTTGGATAATATTCTGCTTTCTCTGACTTTNGGCTGATGACACAGTTCTTNTTTTGATCCATCCTAGGCATTCAATGGCCTGTCTGACGTTCATGTTCTGTGAAATTGTTTATGTTCACCAGGAAAGAAANGAAGCCCAGCTGGGAGCAGGAACTGCCTTCTGCGTGTCAAGGATGCTTTTTTCCTTTTTAAACAAAGTTCAAGGCTGNGGTTATTATTTAACAAGGATGCTTACTGAATCATGCTTTACCAGGGTCTTTTCTTTAGAAACACAGGGAAATAATTAATTGGGAAGATGATGTTTCGAATCACAGGATGCATAAAGGAAATGTAACAAGCAAGGTCTGTGCTAAAGGCATCAAATCTTGTGTTACTCAAACGTGCACTGAAGAGCTGAAGTCATGATGACGACTTCCAGGAGACCAGAGGATGAAAGGCAGCTGAAAACCACATGTGCATCTCTATGCTTCCTGGCCCTGGACACCGTGTGAGCAGCCAACTCCC
>LZPO01098399.1:0-25306 GCA_001675575.1 Neotoma lepida | reverse complement strand
AAGAAGAAGAAGAAGTAAGCCTTTCTGACTAAAAAATAAACCCAGGCTCAAATTAATTCACAGCAGAATTCTCCCAAAGAAGATCTACAGTTAATTCACTTAAATTACAAAAATAAAAATGCATGAAATAAAGAGAGAGTAAAGGAACATGAGCACCAAACTTGCTCTATAAAGGCAGTATTACTCACATACCAAAACCAGGTAAAGGCACACACACACAAGCATGCACACACACACACACACACACACACACACTAAATTATAAATAAAATAATAATTGCAAACCAATACCTCTGGTAAATATAGATAAAAAAGTTCTCAATATAGTATCAGCAAGCTGAATTCAAGAATATATCAGAAAAGACTATCCACCATGAGGGGGGCAAATCATGCCTNATACTGGAAAACTAACCATCTGTCTGAAGTTCGTGACATCATAGATTTTAGAGAACCTACTATTGTCACAACACTAAACTAGCAGATTTCCTAACTACTTTCTAAATATTTGTCTTTATACACACAGGTAAGTGGAGTTCTCACCCCTCATCAAGGAAGCCTTTCTTTGGAACAGATGGAGACAATTTCAGAAAATCATAACAGGATAAAACACAGAGAACAAGTGATCCTGTGGTACCAAGCTTGAACTGATACTCTGCAATACAATTTTGATAATAAGGTTCAGGGAACATTGCAGATGATGGGAAGAAAAATTGTGCAGACTATGAGGACCAAAAAATGTGCTGTGAGATAGTGCCTGCTAGAAATGACAGAGAAGCTTCAGCAATAATACCTTACCAATATGGATGCCTAACCAGACTGAAACAAGGTTAACACCAATAGAAATGCTAACACAGAAGGGAGAATCTCACAAGGTCTCACTCCTATATAGAGAAATACAAGCAACTAAGAAATGCCAAGAACTAAGGAAATAGTTACCCCAGAAATGAGTCCCCTAAGTATTCATCCTACTAATTGGTCACCCCTCAAATCATATAAAATAAGTAATGCTTAATGGATTGAATAGAACACACACACACACACACACACACACACACACACATTTATCAACTACTGAATACCAATATCAACAATTATAACAAATAGACCGTGGATTTGAGAGGAAACAGGAAATATATATTGGAGGTATTGGAGGGAGGAAAAGGAAGGGGGAATGATGCAATTGNGTTTTGATTTAAAATAACAGTGTGCGAGAAGGATTGGAGATATAACTCAGTAGTAAAGTGATTGCCTAGCATTCATGAGGTCCTAAGTTCCATCCATAGTACTTACAAAAAGGAGTATTTTAAGTTGCTTTTCAAAAATTCATTTTGTTTTTTATTTATGTCTATGAGTGTTTAGTTGTGTGTTTTGGGGCAGAGTGGATGCACATGAGTACAGGTGCCAGCAGAGGCCAGAAGATGAAATTGGATCCCCTGGAGTTGGAGTTACAGGTGCTTTTAAGTTGCCAAAACCAAGTTATAAGAACCAAATGTACATCATCAGGAAGAACAATATCGAACCTAACCTGTGAGACATTTATTTATTATGCCTATTTTAAGGTTTAATGATCAAATTTACATCTAAAGATATAAATGATCAAAATTGTTACAGAAGAGCTGATCCCACCTGTAGCCTTAGAATAAAGTACTATTAATCTTATTAGTGGCTTGCCATATTGTGGTTAGTATTTTGATTAAAGTCTTTGTTTGAAATATTTAAAATAAATAATGTGTTCTGTAAACCCATGTTGTAAACGGATACCTTATCATACAGGCCTCACTGGCATATTTCTAGTGCACAGACTGAGGAAATTTATGCAGCTGAGAAGCACCTTGGGATTTTTTCAAAATGGTAAATGACCATCTACTTCATCCTCAATCCACTGGATACACTAGCCTTCAACTAGGTCCACCTGGCATGGAAGCTTCATAGCCAAGTAATGGATTTCCTCTCTGGTGATAGCAATCCTACACATCATGTCCTTCTAATTTAAGGCTGCTTCTTTTACACTGAAAATCTGTTGTTTAGTATGGTCACTTCATCAATAGTCTCATATTCTACATGACTTGCTGCACCCTCTATGTCAGCACTTACTTTTCAGCTTGTACTTGTAGAGATGATACTGTACTTAAAGTTTACCAAAAAGAAAAAATCGCTGTTTCCTTCAAACTTACATTCTGCAGCTTCTTCACCTCACTTTCATAGAGTTGTGGAGGGTAAAGGAATGTTCTGTGTTAGGTTTTGGTTTAAAAGAATGCTGTAGATAATTTATTCTTTCATATAGACCACAGACACCCTCTTCATATCAGCAGTAAGACTATATCACTTTCATATTATCCACATGATCTTTTAATTTTCTTTAAAAAACAAAACAAAACAATACAAAAACAAACAAACAAAAAACTTTCCTTTGCATTCTCAAATTGACTCTTAGGAAAAAGAAGAAGCCTAGTTGTAACCTACTTCGGTTTTTGAGATGTCTCCTGGCTGAGCATAATCATCTCTGACTTTTGATTTAAAGTGAGAGACATGCAATTCTTCATTTTAGTTGAAACCTTATGTGTTATTGCAGAATTTTAATATCATAAATTTAATACAGTTATATTCTAAGAGATTGAGAAAAACAGAGAGAGAAAGAGAGAGAGAGAGGCAGGAGAATAGTAGGAGCACATACATTTTTTATGTTCACTGTCTCATATGGATGCACTTTGTGGCACCACAAAACAATTACAATAGTAATAGTAATTGCATCAAAGATCTCTTATCATAGACCATCATAACGTATGCAATAATAATGAAAATTTCTGATATATCTGGGGAATTACCAAGGTACAAAGCAGACATAAAGTGAGCATATGCTGTTTACAATCGTCCTACTAGAATTGTTCAATGTGTTCAACACTAGAATTGTTCAATTGTCCCACCTTCAACTTGTAAAACTTTTGCGGCCTGAGAAGGTAAATGCCACAAAGTATAAGGAATGTATGTTTGTATTCACAAAGTTACCTAGTGTTCCACTGCTGCCAGTGCACAGAACATTGTCTCAAACCCTGTCCACCAAACTTCCTGCATTGCCCAAATACTACTGGATGTGTGGCCTGCCTAGAGTTTGGTCACCCTACCAGGGAGGTCATATCCTTAAAAGAGAATGTGACTCTTCTTCTCCCAGCACTTGTTAAATGACAATGGCTCCTCAACTAGTGATGAAACTTGTGCCCACTTTTCTATTCCTTCTTCCCTCCATGCTGGCATTGTGCACATAATCACAACTTCTGTGAGTTCATATGTACACCTGTTCTGCTGTGCTTGGAAAACACTGTTTACTTGCATTCATCCAGCATCACTGGCTCTTACAATCTCCCTGCCTCCTCCTCTTTTAAAACCTCTGTGTGATATGTAGTAGGGATGTGATATAGAAGTTGCATTTAGGGTTGAGTATTCCCTAGTCTCTCATTCTCTGTACCTTGTCTGGCTGTGTATCTTGTATTAACTGCCATCAATTACAAGAAAATGCTTATCTGAAAAGGATTGACAGATCCAGTGGTCCATGGATACATTAATAGACAATTTGAAGCTGTTTTAATACTGTGTCCATTTTGCAGAATAATTGTAGTAAGTTCTCTTCTCATGTCTATAAACTATATAATTACAGATTCTTGGGCCCACAAATATTTCAGGTATAAATGATATATTGTAGAATGAGCCTTAAATATCATCAGAAAGTAAGTTGTTATTTACATAACATTCATAACACAATTGCGACATTGAGTATATTTTGTCAATAAACAATATTCATGTCACAGGACTCACAGCTGGATAAGATTGATGTAAAGACGTTTTGAAAAAGCCATATGGAAATCTACTATTGTAGAAGCTTCCAAAAATGTATTCCTAAAATATATATAAAAAGAGTGTAAACAGCATTACCCTATAATTGAACACAATATGACAGTAGATACTACATGTTAGTAAATTAAAACTCAATTACCAGGAACTGATTATCTCATTTTGAGTTGTTGTACAGTGAGGTCCCCTAGATCCTCAAACATTAAAATTTATTACCATTGCTTTTGGCTATCCTTCAAAATTTGAAAATGAGATCCTATTACTGAATACACCATATACTTGAGTCATAAACATGTAAAAATCAAGCAGGTGTTGACCTGGAAGCATCATCCACATGGCTAGATTTCATGGTGATGCAAAGAGTTAAACATGATACCATAGGAAAGAGGAAATTGCATATATAGATTACTATTTGTGGATAAGTGTTATTCCATTGTGCAGTTATATACCATTGCACTCACCTATTAATCAATTGGATAATTTAGGGCTCTTCCATTTTTTCTATAGAAATAATGTAGATACAAACTATGGTAGGCAGCTTTTGATATAAAATGAAGACATATTTCATTTATCATAAAATCTATGCTAGAAGAATCTAATTATATTCTAGAAATTTCTACAAGATAGACCATTGCAGTTATCATGCATTATAATAAAGCATTGCTTTTAATTCTAAAGCTTTAGGTTACCAACATGAGCACTGTGACATATATAGAACATTTTGTTCTTCCAAGCAACATAGACACTCCTTAAATTGAAACAAGGGGAAATAAGGGCCCCTTATTGTTAGTATGATCATATTTCATTGTATACACAGATGAAATACTCAAAAATCAAGAAAATATATAAAAAGAACTATGGAAAAGCCCAAAGTGCTTAACTAATATCTACAAGGTCTGGGCCCCTGATCACCAATATTAATTGATTTGCTTTATTTGTCTGAAATATAGAGACCAAAATACTACAGTATATTGTTCTTGGCACTTCTCAGGCTGGGGATGTCAGAAGGAGGGAAGAGGGGGATCACCGATTGGTGTCTAGAATGAATGAAAAAATTTTCATAGTAAAAATAAAGAAAAAAGAAAAATAAACTCAGATAATAAAAAAATTAAATTAAATTTAAAAAAAGAAAAAATATTTTTGGAAGTTGAATTATCACAACCCAAATAAAAACATGATCCAATTGCTTAGTATTTAAACTGAAGAAAAACTAATAGGTCATTATTATCTATTATTTTTACTCAAATGCAACAACATACTGTAACATGACATGGAGTTTATCTACACATTTCAAAATTAATCCAGAAAATACAAACATTTTCAAACAAAATAGTAATATTTTACAGCTAAGATTTAATAATATATATCTATTCGAAAATAATGAGGTTCAGGCTACATCACCTTAAAAGAGTTACTTGAAACTGAAAAATACTCTCTAAGACCTTCTAAGACGCAGCAGGTTGTGAACTCTAGAAGCTTTTGTAGAATACCACCCATACATGGAAGGAACACCTTTCACTCAGAGAGAAGAACCCTTTGTAAGAGTCAGAGACAATATGTAAAGTTTGTCACCAATAGCTCATACCACATTGTTCAACCACACTTCTGTAACTATCTACTTTTTCATCAAACATTGTCCCTAATGGACACACTTGTCTGTTTCTTATAGCTNTTACCTCCTTATAAAGATCTTTAGGTCACCTCAAACTTACAAACTTTCTCATTTTATTTTGTTTCTGTTTCATTCCAGACTCAACTACAAACTTTAATGGAGACAAAAAAAATCTTGTCTTGTTCTCCTGCAAACAAATACCTTTCAAGGTGTCTCTGCAGACATTAGTCACAGAGGCTCTGTTCTGACTTCCTTGTGCACCTTAGAGCTAAGGGACTACCTTTCTCAGATTCCTTTGTCCTCAAACTGTGTTCTTTATAAGACTTTCTTTAATCTTTATCATTTCAGGGACAAGAAAAGGGAGATGTTTAATCAGTTTTGTTTATTTCCTGGAGGAAATACTTGTTGCCGGAGTCATTTTGTTTTAACCACCAGATTTCAACACATGGAATTAAGATATTAGTTGACCACAACTTGTCATAATGTGCGAAAATGCTGTCTGCCATTTTATGTGCTTTCTTCTGTCTTCTCTACATTCTGTAAGCCTTTCCCACTTCCCTTCTTCCTGTGGTTATAGATTTCAAGCATCTGAATTTTATTTTAAGTCAATTGGAAACATTAGGTTGTTGTAGATTATACACAGGGGATCTGAATGGGAAACTTGTTTATTTCATCCATATGGGTGTATTGTAACTTCACCAGAAAAAATCTACAAAAGCACCTCAGTGAGAAGGGAAATGGAATTATTTTTATTTTCAACTCCAAAAGGGAAAACTAAAGTTTCATCCTAGGGAGCATTCCATCTGACCAGATCACTCTTATGTTAACAGAATCTAAGCCATGTGTCTCTGCCTTACACAGCTGAACTTAAAACTACTTATTACTGTACTCCCCTGGAGATCTAATAGAGTTTGAAATTCAGAATACTCAACATCACCTGAGAGATTTCTAAAACTCCACAGAAAACAAGAATCTGTCACCCAGTTATGATGGCATGATGATTTTCACTCCTCCTGGAAACACAAAGGGCCTTATATTCTTGTTCCCTTCAGTTATAGAATGAGGCCAAGGAAGGACACCATACTTTAGGGAAAGCTTCCCTAANCTTCAATTACAGTCATTTTTTACAATGTGACATTATCATTGTTACTGGAGGCTTATTAGGATCTCCTGAATGAGTTATAGTAAGGTACCATAACCAGATTTGCTGAGGCACATTTATTTTCCAATATAATTCTCTTAAACTTTAAGTTATTTATAAAGCTTTGAAATACTAGTAACAGTGTCTTCCTCTGGTTTTCATGTGTTGTCAGAATCACTGATATAATTTAAGTCACACAATTTAAGCATTTAACTCACATGACACAAGGAACCCAAATAATTTCTGACATCACAAACAATGTCATGCAATTCTTAATGCTTCAAAAGCAAACATATTGTAGTCATTCATTCCACAAATCCAGAACCTCTCACCAAACTTAGGAAGCAATTTTAAAAGTTATGTATGTTATGTCACTAAGCATGGAAGTAGCTGCATGTCTAATTAAAAATAAACAAATTGCAAGTAGAGAAAGAGAAGCATTCTCAAGTAAGGAATATAATGAATAACATACTAGGTAGAACAACACAACAGCCTAGACACCAGCACCGAATACCTACATACAATAGCCTGGTTGAGAAGTTTCTATCAGGATCAGGGCAGTTACCAAGCAGCTAACTTGACCTCTGCTTCCCTGTCAGGATTCTATTTAGTCCTGACCAGAGCCCTATGCTGTACATGGATTTTATATGATTTTGCTTAATATAGATGAAGGCCTAAAGGACAAGATGAAGGCCTAAAGTAAAGCTTTTACTTCATTGTTCAGGCTTATTCAACCTGTGAAAATACAGCTCAAATCTTAGCTGCTCTAGTTAGCGAAATTTTTCACCTATTTATAGGTTTTACATAATGGTTTGAGGAATTAGTATTTTATGAATTTGTAAATGCCACTTTCTACAAATATGATTTCATGATTTTTAGGTGAATGGACACATTTTCTTTAAATTGATGAATATAATGCAAATTGCTCACCTTGTAATACTGTGTCAGCAAAGCTCTGGCAACTTACTTAAAGCTGATTGCCTTAGTAGAGCTATGGTATCATCTCTCAGAAAAGGTCTAGTTTTGAGTAAGTAAATTTACTTCCCCAAGAAACAATTGTTTCACTGGCTTCAGTAGCTCCTGGTGCCTTCTAGATAATTTGCAAAACTGGTCCTCTCTAGTTACACACTAGCTGACATCCTTTGCTTGCTCTAGAGTCAGGCAGGAGTGGCATATCTCTGCAAAGTGCCAGAGCAAAGCCTTTTAGACTTTACAAGTCATTATGGCCTCTCACATATTCTTTCTTTTGTTTTTTTCATTTCCTTGAGCTCCTTTAAGAATACAACATATATTGTTAGTTGAGGGCTGCCTAGAAATAAGTCACAGTCAGGTTTTACTAAAGATACTGTAGCTGCTGTGACCTTCCCCTAAAAGATTGCTTGTGTGCATTTGTCTTCTGGAAGTATGCAAAAATATTTGTCATTAAAATTGACTATATTATGTTTTAATATTTTTATACATGCACATATTAAGTTCAGTGAGAATAAACAGATCATATCTATAAAGATTTAAATAATGTTTTCACTTGCAAATTTTATTTTCATTCACAGATAGCTCATCTTATTTCAGAGTTCAATGTGCTTTGCATACCATGGAATAATCTGCCTCACACATGGCTTCCATAAACGATATTTGATGGTTGTCCAGGAAAACATTATAATTTGGAAGAGCAATGTTAATGTCCTAACATTCATTCATGCTGCATTTCATGAAAGTCTGCATTAAGTAGATTATACACATTTTGGAAAATTTTCAGGATATCTTTAATGATCTTTCAAGCTGTGTCTTTCTAAATTCTTCCCTTTACATTGGCTATCAGCTTGACATTACTGGGTATGGAGCTGGGGAGAAACATACAGTCAGCTATCCACTCTCGTGCTAACTCTAGCACTCTGCTGGTAGAGTCAGTGTTTATGGCCAGAGGGAACATTAATTAAAGGAAACTCCTAGGCAGCTGAACACACTATTTCTAGCTTAGTGGTGATTTTTAACCTCTTTGTTCAGACATATTGAACATGATAATTAGCCTTGATGTTTGGACGGTATTATTAAAAATATTGTTAAACATAGCCTGGATTCTGGAAACACGGGGTTTGAATGAATCAACAAAATAATTAATAATACTGTTCTTCAGTGAATAGGGATAAAGGATATGCCTGTTTGTGAACTCACTATGTTTTGTCTTAGGAAATCCGTTTAGAGCAGGGAGAGGTCCTCTATGTGCATCTTCCAGAAAATAAAAATGGAGTGATGAATTCTACACCAGGAAAAAAAAGTGTTACCAATGAAGATTCTGCAAGTCTCTGATACTCAGTCTCAGCATTTAGAGCAAAGTTTGCATAGTGTTGTCATCTCTGTCACATTGGTTTTCTGCTGTGTCAGTCTTATTTGTGTGGACTGAGATTTACTTACTGGATATTTTTCAAACTCTTTGATAGGTGGGACATTGTCTTCTTTTCTTCATGNTTGTTATAAAAGCTTATCCTTTCTGTTCCTCAATGTGCTGTTTGACCTAGAAAGGATATCAATGAATATTCTGTTTTATTTAAGACTAGACATAGGAAAGCAATTACACATACACACACACACACACACACACACACACACACACACCACATACACATAAACACCCACACTTGTATGAGAACATGTAATGCAAGAGAGACTCAAATAAAAATAATAGACTAGTTTGCCTTTTCACCAACTAATGAATATGTTTATGTTCTCTGTTTTTTAACTTTTTTTTTTGATTTGATAGACTCTTGTTGTGTGGCTCATGTTGTCCCTGAATTACTTCTTTTCTTCTATCTGCCTTCCTAGAATTAACATTTCGAAATCTTCCCAGTTTTAGGACTATAACAAATAAAAGTACTAAAATCAATGCTGCACAGATGTCTGAGTGAATACGACTTTCCATTCTCTTCATTGAACACATGAGACTATGACACTATGTAGCCTATGTACAAGAGCTGCTTTGTAAAGTGGCAATGGAAGTTTCTGACCGTTTCCCTTGTCCTGACCAATCACTTTCTTTTAAAAATTCCTTTGTAGCTTTAATAAATTCGTAAAATTATGCTGGAATCTCCTTGTGTTTTTACTTTTGTTACAAACAGAATGTTGAGTGCCTTTTAATCTTTTTATCAACCATAGATATAATTTTATCTCATTGTAAAATTCATTGCTGTAAATGAACTTGATTTATAATCTTTCTCAATATTTCTTTCATGGAAAAGCAAAAAAGATTGTGTTCCATAGTGGAAAGATTAGTACAAAGCATCAGGTGGAGTCATGAGGGAAATAAAGGCAATATTAACAAGATAAATAATACACAAATGAACAAATAAAAAAATAAATGAGTTAATATACAAAGAAATAATTTGAGGATAATGCACTGTCCTTGCCCTTTTTATTTGATCATAACACTTTACAGTGTTAACTAGCTATAGTAGTTTGTGATTTTACTTTATGTATGTATTAATCTCAAATATGAGGGATTTAAAATGTTTTGCCTCATCCTAAAATCAAAACATATGGCTTGCTTTTGTATTTTTCTTTTTGCTTTCAAAAATAGATTTTTTTTTAACGAGATAAAGTTTATTTTGGATTCATAGAATTTTCTTTTTTTAATTAATTAATTTATTTATTTTTACATTAAAAAGATCTTTCACTCCTTTTACATACCAACCTCAGATCCCCCTCTCCTCCTCCTCCCACCCCATCNACATTAAAAAGATCTTTCACTCCTTTTACATACCAACCTCAGATCCCCCTCTCCTCCTCCTCCCACCCCATCAGTTTCCCCTCTCCTCCCTCTTCCCGCCCCTCCCTGGCACAGGGGCTGACATTTTTGAGCCCAGTGCCCGAGGTGGGACACCTGGCACAGTCTCGAAAATAGATTTTTAATGCAATATATTTTGGTGATGGTTTCCACCCCCTCACTTCCCCTTCTACCCAGATCCATACTTTTTATTTCTCTTTCTCCTTGGTGACTTATTCCTTCTAAAATTGTATGTCTATTTTTAAAAGTTGTTTTATTATTTATTAGTATTTGGTCTTTATGTATTCTCAATAAAACATGTCATTTGCAAAGTAATTGTATTGTTCTTTCTTTTCTTGGAAGCTTTATTACTAAAGCAATGTGGTACAACTTAAAATCAGAAATTATAAGACTTCCAGCAATTCTTTTATTGTTCAGGATTATTTTAGCTATCCTGTTTCTGTTTGTTTTTTGTTTGTTTGTTTTTCCATATGAAATTGAAAATTGTCCTATCAAGTTCTGTGAAGAATTGTGTTAAAATTTTTATGGGGATTCCATTGAATTTGCAAATTACTATTAATACGATGGCCATTTTTACTATATTAATCCTACTGACCCATGAGCCTAGGAGAACTTTCCATCTTCTGATATCTTCTTCAATTTCTTTCTTCAACTACTTGAAGTTTTTAACATAAAGTCTTTCATTTGCTTGGTNAAAATTANCCCCAAGATACTATATAACTTGAGGCTATTATGAAAGCTGTTGTTTCTCTGATTTTGTTGTTGTTGTTGTTGAGTCAGTTTGTTCTTTGTATATAAGAGGGGTACTGAATTTTGTGAGTTAATTTTGTATCCAGTGGCTTTGCTAAAAGAATTTATCAGCTGTAGATTTATCCCCAGTGAGATTTTTAGGTATACTATCATACGTATAGTATCATATCATCTGCAAATAAATATAGTTTGACTTCTTCCTTTCCAATTTATATCTCTCTGATCACCATTAATTTTCTTATTGCTCTAGCTAAGACTTCAAGTACTATATTGAATAGATATTGTGAGCATGGACAGCTTTGTCTTGTCCCTGATTTGTGTGGAATTGCTTTGAGTTTTTCTCCATTTAAGTTGGTGTTGAATATGGGCTTGCTGTAAACTATCTTTGTGAGGTGAGGTATGTCCCTTGTATCCCTAATCTATCCAAGACTTTTATCATGAAGGGGTGTTGTATTTTTTCAAATGCCTTCCACTCATGTAATAATATGATCATGAGGATTTTTCTTTCAGTTTCTTTATATGGTGGATTATATTTATTAATTTTCATACATTAAGGCATCTCTGGATCTCTGGGATGAGGCTACTTGATCATAAGTGATCCTTTTGATGTGTTCTTGGATTCAGTTTGATGTATATTTGTATATATTTTTANAAAGGAAGTTAGTCTGTAATTGTCTTTTTTGGTTGCTATTTTTGAGGATTGGTTATCAGGGCAACTGTGACCTTGGTGGAATAATTTTAAGAATATTAGCATTAACTTTTCTTTGAAGGTGTGATAGAATTCTGTGCTAAAAACATCTGGCACTTGGAATTTTGGTTTGGAGATTTTTATGATAACTTCTAGGCCTTTTAAAATTGCTTACCTTCATTTAATTTTGGCAAGTGGTGCCAATCATTAAAATTGTCTATTTCTTTTACATTTTTTAATTTGGTGGAGTATAGACTTTAAAGTATGTTCTTAAGTTTCTCTGGATTTCTTCAATGTCTGTTGTTATGTTTCATTTTTCATTTCTGATTTTGTTAATTTGGATATTCTCTCTTTGCCTTTTAGTTAATTTTTGATAAAGTTTGTCATTCATAGTCAANTTTCTCAAATAATCAACTCTCTTTTTCATTTATTCTTTGTGTTTTTCTGTTTGTTTCCATTTCATTGATTTCAGCCCTAATTTTGATGATTTCTTGCCATCTTCTTCTCTTGGGTGTGATTTCTTCTCTTTGTTCTATAACTTTCAAGTATGTAGTTAAGTTACTAGTATGGCATTTCTATAATGTTTTTACATAAATCTTTATTGCTATTAACGTGCTTCTTAGAACCACTTTCATTATGTTCCATAATGTTAGGTATGTTGTATATTCATTTTCATTGAATTCTATAAAGTCAATTTCTTTCCTTATGTCTGTCTCGAATCATTTTTCATTCAGTGGAGAGTTGTTCAGTTTCCATGAATTTATAAAATTTTGTTGTTTTTTTTATATCCAGTTTAAAATTCATGGTGGTCTTATAAGATGCAAGTAATAATTTCAGTTTTCTTGTGTCTGTATAGACTTGCTTTGTATCCGAGTATGTGGTCAATTTTGGAGAAAGTTCCATGAGGTGCAGAGAAGAAGGTATATTCTTTTTTGGGGGGGTGAAACATTCTGCAAATGTCTGTTAGGTCCATTTGGTTTGTAAGGTTGTTGGCTCTAGCATTTCTCTGTTTAGGTTTTATCCAGATGACATGTCTATTGGTGAGAATTGGATATTGAAGTCTCCCACTAAGAGTTTGTGAGGGTCAATATGTGATGTAAGCTGAATGGGTGTTTCTTTTACAAATGTGGGTATCCTTCTGTTTGGGGAACAGATGCTAAAACCTGAAATGTCATCTTAGTGAATTTTTTCTTTAATGAGTTTGTTGTGTCCTTTCTTATCTCTTCTAATTAATTTTGGTTTGACATCTTTTTTTTAATATTAGAATGGCTACAAATCTTGCTTTTTAGGTCCATTTACTTCTAATATCTTTTTCCAACCCTTTGCTCTGAGAAAATGTCTATTCTTGTTGTTGAGGTGTGTTTCTTAGATGTGGCATCCAGATTTTTTTCATCCATTCTATTAGTCTGTGTCTTTTTATTGGGGAATTGAGAGATGTCAATGATAAATGATTTGAATATTGATTCCTGCTATTTTATTATTGTTTGTAGTGGTGGTAGTGTTTGTGCATGTTTGTGTGTGTGTGTGCTTCCATCTTTTTGTTTTGCTAGTGTGAGATTGTTTATTCTATGCATTTTTCAGATGTAGTAACCTCCTAAGATTGGTGTTTTTTTCTAAATCTTTGGTAGGACTTGATATGTACTTAGATATTGTTTGAATTTGGATTTATCATGGAATATATTATTTTCTTCATCTAATGGTGATTGAAAATTTTGCTGGGTATAATAATCTGTGGTTGTTTAGAGTTTCCAGCACAACTCTCTAGGCCCTACTAGCTTTTAGGTTCTCCATTGAGAAGTCAGGTGTCATTCTAATAGATCTACCTTTATATGTTACATGATCTTTACCCCTTGAAGCTTTTAAATATTCTTTTTGTTGTTGTTGTTCTGTCCATTTAGAGTTTTGTTTATTATGTGCCAAGTGGACCTTCTTTACTGGTACAATATATTGAGTAATCTGTTCTTGTACCTTTATAGGCATCTACTTTAAGTTATAATTTTTCCTTCTATGATTTTGTTGAAAATATTTTCTGGCTTTGAGCTTAGTTTCTTTGTCTTCCTCTATTCCTAATTTTCTTAGATTTGGTATTTCCATAATGTCACAGATTTCCTGGATGTTTTATGTCAGGATTGTTTTAGTTTTAACGTTTTCTTTGACAGCTATATCTATTTCTTATATCATATCTTGATTGTGTGAGAGTCTCTCTTCCATCTCTTATATTCTGTTGGTGATGGTTACCTCTTAGCTCCTTTACACATTTCTAATTTTCTCTTTCCTAGAATTCCCTCATTTTGGGGTTTTCTTTATTGATTTTCTTTCCTTTTTCAGCTTATTTGTTTCCTTCTACTGTTTCTGTTTTACTAGATATCTTTAAGGGATTTATTAATTTCCTCTTTAGGAACCTTTATCATCTACATGTAGGCAGTTTCAAGGTCTTTTTCTTGTGCTTCAGCTATGTTGGAATATTCAGGGCCTGCTATGGTAGGGTCGCTGGGCTCCAATGAAAACATATTNTCCTGGTTGTTATTCATTGTATTTTTATGCTGGCATCTAGGCATCTGGGACTGGAATGAGTAAGGATGTAGGTGCTGATTCCTGGTCTTGTCTGTGCTGGGAGGGTGCCGTTGGTCTTGGTTTCTGTCTCTTGTGTTTCTCTGGCCTGCTCAGCTGCTGTTTGCAGGGGATGTCTGCTGTTATTGGTGATGGGGATAATGTGGTGAGTTGAGGGAAGAAAGATTGGAAGAGATCTTTGTTATCCATATGGGATGGGGTCAGAGAGGAAAGAGTGACCATGATCATTTTCTGCTACAGAGCTAAGGATGAGAGTATGTGTGAGGGTGTTAGGATTAAAGGAACAGGAGGAGAGGTGATGATCTTCAGTCAGTGTATCTGGTATCATGGAAGGGTTGGCCCTTGGGTTAGTAGGGCTGCCTGCTGTTGAGGTCAAGCAACAAGATGAGATACGGCGGCCGGGTGGTGGGTAAGATCCGTGGTATACACTGGAGATGGGGACCGGGTGGAAGGCAAGACTGCAGGAGGTTTTCTGTTGCAGAGATAGGGGTGAGACTGAGGNATTAGATCCTGAGGAATAAAGGGAGAGATGAAGATATGCTGTCAACCTACCAAGTTTCCTGGGAAGAGTGGCTTGTGGTTAGTAAAGGGTGCCTGCTGGATTTTGGGGGCTGGAATAAAGCAAGGAATAGTGATAGAGATTAGAATGGGAGGTCTGGTCGATCCATAGTGGATGTGTNGGGAGTTGTGGGGAAAGAAGGCTGAAGCAGGCCTTCTGTTGCAGAGCTACGCATATGACTGGAGAATTGGTTTTGGAGGAGAGGAGGGAGTAGTGAAGGTCCTCTGTTGGGAGCCATGCAGCCTAGCCTCACTTTACCATATGACTACCTGTCCAACAGGTTTTCATGGAGCAAGGCANCCATGGAAATTGACTCTTATTTGGCTAGGACTAGTAGTCCATAGGGATAGTGTAGGAATTTGCAAAATTTGTGCAGCTTGCAGGCTCTTCTCTCTCTGTGTCACTCACTCTGTCTCTGTCTCTCTCTGTGTCTCTCTCTGTCTCTGTCTCTCTGTCTCTCTGTCTCTCTCTCTTTCTCTCTCTCTCTCTCTGTCTCTCTCTCTCTCTCTTTCTCTCTTTTTATAATGGTGATTCCTTGGGCTGATTTTAGTTTTACTTTGTTAGTTACACATGCAATAGCTGTAATTTTTCCTGGAAAATCTGCTCTTTCTCTAACATTTTCCCCAAAGTTTCATTAGGGGGCTAATGCTTCTTAAATCTCTTATCTGTAGTTATTAACTACAACTCCTAATCCTGAGAACTTTTCTGACTCAATAGAGATAGGTATATATGAGAAAACAGCACTTGGAGCATTAACATGTCTCACAGTTACGGAAAGGAGNGTAAGACATGCACACACAGCATAGAGAAATAAGCTTCAGAAATACACATAGTGGCAATTGTTGAGAGTAAGTTCCCTAGACACCATGCATATAGAATCAAAGAAAAGATCTAGTATGATTCAATGGAGGAGAATGCAATGTAAAATATGGTATGGATAGATCCATCTTTACCATACACAGGATTTTATACTGGTGGAAGAAGTATGGTATAGTGAGATTGGAAAAGAATGCCGTATCAAAGCCTGCGTTTTACAGAGAGAATGAGTGGTAGGACCCTCTTGTATAAAAGGGAACTGTAAGAAAGCATATGCTGCAGACATGAAAGAATTGTTTGGGTTTGAATATTGATGTCCTTAAAGCATTGTACTCATGTCTATTAGTTTTTAATTTTGTAACCACAAGTAGCTGTCAGCTGACGTAAATGCTGCCAGAGCAGGATGTGTCGGTCTGGATATTCAGTTAAACCTTCAAAAATACTGAAGGTTGTGTAGGGTGTGGGAAAGTGTATTTGGAGACGCATAAAGGGCGACAGTGGGGGCTTTCATAATGATTATGATGTATTCCTGAAAATATGATGTATTTCTTAAAAGCCAAAAATAAGAGCCAATAATAAAGCTTCATATAACCCTGGTAAGAAAAACTCTGTTTAATTATAAACAAAGACAGCTCAGGTTATTCAGGGCCTCTTAAGTACAATCCACTTAGCGGTCAGAATTTTTCCTTGAGCCAACACCCCTTCCCTGCCTTAAGACCTGAACCTGAGCTGAGGCTGGACCCTGGCAGTTCTCAGTTTACCTATCTCCTGCCTGCTCAGACAGAGTTCGCAGGGAATGCCTGCTTGTGTTGGAGGCTGGGATAATGGAATGAGTTTTTGAAGGAAGGTTGGAGAAGAGCTTCCTAATCCATTAGGGATAAGGGAAGAAAAGATAGACAATGGCAGGCATTGTGCTACAGAGCTGGGAATGACACTGGGGGTATTGGCCTGGAGGAGCACAAGGAGAGGTGAAGATGTGAACAAATAAATTTTATGAATAAATTAATCAACCTTTCTATCAAAAAAAACATTCATTTTTAATCAAGTGCTTTCTGATGTCCTTAATTAGTGTTCTTCCTGCAGTTCCATGTATTCCAGCATGATTCAGCTTAAATGCTCAGTTTTCTGTTGTGATCACATGATCTGTTTTCTGTTNTGATCACATGATCTATTTCCTATTGTGATCACACACTGATTTCTATTGTGACTGTGTATGAAATTATTTTTCAATTAACCTTCATTGTAGATATTAAGTTGAATGTGTACATTTGGTAAGTCTATATATTTCTAGTATCCAATGCTAATTTTATAAGCTCTATTCTCAGAGAAAATGCATTTTCATAGAAGTTGTGATTATTTTTTCCTGATCATTTTATTCTTTGTGATGTATTTTTTCTCAGGCTGAACTTGAACTGAGACCCTCATGCCTTCTGTAACACTTTGGATTACAGGCACATGAACACATGCTACCATTCTTAGCTTTCCTTCCTCTTCTTTTTCTGTTTGTGTGCTAGTGTCTTCAGCAGTAATTTATATTAGGAAGATACATTCTACAGAGACAAATGAACCAAGCTCTCGGGAACTCATGAACTTTAGACCAACAGCTGGGGAACCTGCATGGGACTGGACATCAANGTGTAGAAGAGATATCTGGTCTTGCATATTCTTTATTGCATCAATAAATTTAATTTAATAGCCAAGCTATTGAGTGTATTAGAATATTATTTAGCTATAGAAAATGTAATTGTGTTGTTTTAAGCAATATGAATGAAAATATACCCAGGTGCATGAGCTGGCTTTTTGGAGCCAATTACCAATAGTGAGCCATCTTGCTTAGCCTTCATGCAGCAGGGGTGGGTTGGATCTGCTTCAACTGAATGTACCAGGCTTTTCTGACTCCCCATGGGAGGCCTTGATCTTTTGGAGGAGGGGATGGAGGTTGGGTCTGGGAGGGATTTTTGATAAAGAAGCCAAAACTGAACAATAGGAAAAAGAAAGCATCTTCAACAAATGGTGCTGGCATAACTGGACATCAGGTGTTCCTAGATTTACGGATTGATGTCANGGTCTTCAATTCAATTCCATTGGTGCACATGTCAGATTTTATGCCAATACCAGGCTGTTTTTATTACTATAGCTCTATAATAGAGATTGAAGTCAGGGATTATGATACCTCCAGAAGTTGCTTTATTGCACAGGATTGTTTTAGCTAGCCTGAGTNTTTTGTTTTTCCATATGAAGCTGAGTATTGTTCTTTTGAGGTCTGTGAAGAATTGTGTTGGATTTTGATGGGGATTGCATTGAATCTGTAGATTGCTTTTGGGAAGATTGCCATTTTTATTATGTTGATTCTACCTATCCATGAGCATGGGAGATCTTTCCATTTTCTGATATCTTCTTCAATTTCTTTCTTCAAGGACTTAAAGTTCTTGTCATCTGTGTCTTTCACTTGCTTGGTTAGAGTTATCCCCAGGTATTTTATAGTATTCGTGGCTATTGTAAAGGGTGATGTTTCTCGGATTTCTTTCTCAGCCCATTTATCACTTGCATATAGGAAGGCTACTGATTTCTTTTGAGTTAATCTTGTATCGAACCACATTATTGAAGGTATTATCAGCTATAGGAGCTCCTTGGTAGAATTTTTGGGTCACTTATGTATACTATCAAGTGGCGTCTGTGTCTCAGGGAACCGCTGGGGTCTTGGGAGATGGGTGTGTTTTGGGGATGGAGTGGGACTTGTAGATTACAGAGTCCAATGGGGGGGTGGGCAGCCCTGCCCACAGGAGTCTTGTCTGCTGACCTGTAACTGGGGATGCAATGGGAGGCAGCACAGGGCCCTGGATTATACCTTTCTGTCTAGGACCTAGAGACTGTGCTGACTGGCTGGAAGAATAGTCACTCACCTCTTGGTCCAATCAGAGAAGGCCAAGTCTGTGTCTAGGAAGCTCCTGAGCTCTTAGGAGGGTGGAGGGCCTGGGAAGTGGGAGGGATGGAGTGGGACTTGTTGCTTACAGGGTCCGTGGGGGATTGTCCATACATCTTTACACATTATTAAATTGTTAAAGAACAAATTTAATCACAGTTTTAAAAGAAAAGAGATTTTTTTTCTAATTATGAAAACACTATTTTCATTCTTAAATCATCCCTTTTTTTCTTTAATATTTTAAAATTCATTTTACATACCAACCACAGATCCCCCTTGCATCCCTCTTCCCTCTCCCCAACCCTTGCCTAATACTCCACCCCTAACCCACCCCTCATCCCATTCTCTAGAAGGGTAAGTTCTCCCATGGGGGGACAGCAAAGTCTGATATATTCAGTTGAGGCAGGGCCTAGCCCCTTCCCACTGCCTCAAGGGTGAGCAAGGTGTCCAACCATAGGTAATGAGATCCAGAAAGCCAGCTCATGTACCAGGAACAGATCCTGATTACACTGCCAGGGGCCCCTCAAACAGATCCATGGAGCAACCTAGATGCCCCTCAATCTCAATCAAAGAAGGGATAAAGAAAATGTGGTACATATACACAATGGAGTATTATTCAGCTGTAAAAAAAGACATAATGAAATTTGCAGGCAAATGGATGGAACTGGAAAATATCATCCTGAATGAGGTAACCCAGACTCAGAAAGACAAACATGAGCCTTCATCCAGTAACTAATGGAAGCAGATGCGGAGATCCACCACCAAGCACCAAGCTCCTTGAATACAGTCAAAGAGAGGGAAGAAGGATTATATGAGCAAAGAGGGTCAAGATCATGATGGGGAAATCTACAGAGACAACTGAAGCAAGCTCATAGGAACTCACAAATTTTAGACAGCTGTGGAACCTGCATGGGACCTGACTAAATCATCCTTTTTTATCTTAAACTTTTTCCAATTACTTATTTTTATCCAAACATTACATAGATGAGCTATATTTTTGCATGCTTAACTGTTTGTGCAGCATATTTAATAGCCTCATTTTACTTTCTTTGTATACTAAGTGACTGATTATAGATTCCCAATAATCACTAGATAAAAATCATGTAAATATATATATATTACTTATTGCATAGTAAACAGTTTATCAAAATATTGCTAAGTTGACATCTTAACTTTTAAAGACAGTAAAAATTTAAGGATTATGAGTTCATATTGTTCAATAACAACTGCATTGGGCATACACAGAAGTTTAAGAAGCCCAAAGTACATGCCAAATTGGTCAATGGAAATTAGCACATTCAAAAAGTTTCTGAAAATAGTAAGAAGCAAAAGAACAGTGTGTTGAACTATGCCATGTTCTCTCCACTACACATAGTAAAAGCTCACTTCTACAGNCAGAACATCATGAGAAATGGAATTGCTGAAATCAAGTAATAAAGTCACAGCAATAATGTATTCTGTTTAAGGATCTAAATAAATCCTATAAATATAATTTCTAGATAAGTGGGGAACAATTTTCATGATATATAAATATATATATTAAACCCATATATACATGGATTTTATTAAAATTGGAAATTGTAATTCTTTTGTGAATAGTGGTATTTAAAACCATGTAGATATGCAGCTATACATATATATATTTCTATATTGTATATATCAATGTATATATACATACAGTCTACTGACTATTGTGTAATTTTACTACATTTATTCAGAAAAAAACAAACAACAGGATATTTGTAGTGACACTGAGAAACTGTACTTCAGGATGTTTTGTAATGATGTTAAGGAACTCTACTGCAGGTATGTACTATATAGTGGATGCTCAAAGCACACAGATAGTCTATATTTATAGATTGCTTTATTTACATTTGCCCTGGAACATTGTATTTATAGCTTGTAGGAGGATGTGGAACTTCATCTGTTTTATATTGTTTTTCTTTAGTTTGTGCTCTTATAGAAATGTACTTCATTTTTATTTTCTCTATAAACCAAAGAGAATAATTTGCATCATACACATAGTGAAGAAGTTATCCAATATTTCTAGGATATTGACACTTGACATTTTGGGGAGAAAAATTTAGGCATTTAAATTGAGAGAAAATTCACTATAGCTTACTGCATTAGTCACCATAACAGGAAAAATAGAGCAATTTTTTCTTAAAATGTTTGCTTTGGCCATCTTGTTCCTCCCTGCCATCTAGGATTTGTCAGTGAGGGCACTTCTTACTCTGCTTGCCTAGGAGAGAACCCTTGTGTCAATTCTTTCTCAAGTGTATGAGTCAGTAGAACTAATTGATATACTAGTTAGTGTCTTTTCTCTTAGATTATTATTTCAGCAAACTTGGTGATAGATGAAGCCTTTCAGGAAGGCATCAGTGTTGTATTTTGCAAGTTATTGACGTCTTGCAGTGTTGTGTTATTTTTTTTTCTTTAGATCTATGCTAGGGTGCATTAGGCACATCATTAATTGTTTTCATGTAATGTAGTACCACTAGCAAAGTCATTACCTTTGTAACTTTCATATTGAGATTTGAGTTTATTTTTTTATAGAAAGACAGTCACCACATACATATAACCAAGACATAGAGACTTTGCTAAAAAATTACTCACTACATTTGGGGCCTGTAGATGTCTGAAGCAGAATCAAAACCAACTTTCATTTCATGTCATGTATTTTTTAAAACTGGATCAGTTTTCTGCTAATGTTCCACCATGTAAGTATGTCAATATTTCAAGGAATGTTCATTTAAAGCTAGAAATTCTCCATTCTGAGCTGAAGACACCAATGTAAGTCTAGCCATGGTTTTGCCAAAACTTTGTCCAAGACCCAGTATGGGCCATGTTTGTTTGTTTCTGCATGTTAGGCTATGACTTGATGGTTAGCTGAATAAATTAATCAAGTTTTAACATGGCTCATAAGTATAAAAGCAGTGCTTTAATTCAATTGGTCAATAGTAACAAATTGCAGTAACATGGGATCAGTGACTTTTGGAGTCTTGTTAGTTTAAAACCAAGTGCAGAGAGTTTCTTGGGTTTGTATCTATTTCTTGGGTTTGTATCTATTTCACAGATACACCCTTCTTACTGTTGACTCACAAGAGCAAGGCAGCTTTCTGTGGCCTCTTTCATAAGAACACTAATTCCATTCATAGTGGCAATGTCTTTACACATGAAGTATTCCTTAGTGTATCTATTACCAATCCATCATGCAAGTAATTAGATTGGAACATACAGACCAGGATATGGGTAAATGCAAGAATCAAAGAAACGAGTGTGCAGGGAATGCAGCTCTACTGACATACAAAAATTTCTAATTATTGCATAAATTTTTCATTATTACTTTAAACCACTAATTTTAAATTTGTGATAACTGATCATAAATAATACTAGCATAATCGTAGGAGTGGTTCTAGACTGCCTTAAGAATACAATGAAACTGGAAATATGAAGAAAAGAGATGATGTATAACAAATACAATTTTCCAACGGCTTAAAGATGAGTTAAAAGTTTTTTTTCAGCAGATCCTGTATGATTCTAGGAAGAAGAAACAAAAGATCAGCAGTATAGAGGAAATTTTAAAGGGAAAAGAGACAATGAAAAAGACAACTACACAAAGAATCATGATGCACTTTATTAACCTAAAGTATGATTGGGAACAATTGACATCTATGTATTAACTTTTGTTTTACAAATGTACATTAATGGTCTTTACAAAAGTGCCATTTAAAAATGAGATTATACTAAGCCACTCATTTTCATAAGATCACACAAAGTTGAGCAAGTATTATGCTCCTTCTTCTGTTCTTTTTTGAAATTCTGCTGGAAACAGAAAATCTCCACAGCACTCACTTTGAATAGAATTCAGGAGTTAACAAGAATTTAAGTGGAACAATTATTTTTAATTATGAAAGTAACAATCCTCAAAATTTCAACTTATTATACAATGGTTATTTATTCTGCCTACTAATTTAAAGTCAGAGAGTTTGGTGGATTCAGGTAGCCTCTCCTGTGCATTGTCTTTGCAGTTCACCTGAGTTAGACCATCCCCTGATGAACAGAATTACTGGAACTGGCATCATGATGCTAAGTATTGCAGATACCAGTGGGGCTGGAAGTTGGGCTTCATGATGACTTGGACATCTTGTTTGTTTGATTTTAAGCAGTATTGCATTATGAAAACTTGAATGCTCTGGGATGAATTATGAAGATCAGGCTGACTTTAATCTCACAGACATCTATCTGCCTCTATCTCTCTAGTGCTGGGATTAAAAGTATGTGACATAATACCTGGCTTGGAAATTACTTTCAAAAACAAATATTTCTAGAGAAAAGAACTAGAAGTTATCCATTTCCCAAATTCTATACACAGAAAGTGTAAGAGTGTTATTTCTACTAAATTTTGTTAGACAAGAAACTGGAGACTAGGATTATTGGGGAATATAGACCTAATATCAGAAGGTTAAAGGATTTCCACTGCTGTTAAAAAGATAAAATTACTATAATGGTGACTAAATTACAGGATGTAGCCTTAATTTCGCATACCAATATAATACTATTCTTAATAGATAGCTAAACACTTTAAAACATGATGAAATAAATCAATAGAATTTCCAGGGAAATGCAAACTAAAACTATTTTGAGATTTCATGGTACACTTTGGTGTGGTTATGTTAAAAAAGATGACAGATGTTGGCACAGATGTGGTGAAATGGCACATCTATTCATTGCTTGCAGTAGTGTGAACTGTTGAAGCCAGTATTGAAATCAATGTGGTTGTTTCTCAAAAGACTGAAAGTAGATCTATCACATGATCTAGTAATAACACTCTGAGGCATTGTAGTCGTTTGAATGTAATTGGTCCCCATAAGCTCATAGCAAGTGGCACTATTTAGTGGTGTAGCTCTGTTGTAGTAGGTATGGCTTTGTTTGAGGAAGTGTGTCACTGTGGGCATAGGCATTGATGTCTCCTCAGTGCAGACTCAGTTCACTCCCTGTTCCCTGCAGATCAAGACGTAGAACTCTTGGCTCCTTTTCCATCATAATCTTTCCCTTCATGCCACCATGTCCTACCATGATGATAATGAACTAAACCTCTGAAACTAAATTAATTGTCTTAATTAAAACAATTAAATGTTTTCCTTTATAAGAGTTGCCATGGTCATGGTGTCTCTTCACATCAATAGAAAGCCTAAGAGAGGTATATATTCAATAAACTCTATATCCTGCTCTAGAGATACCTGCTCATCCGTGTTGGTTGTTGCTCTATTTGAAACAGCTAGAAAAATTTTAACAGTCCAGATGTCCATCAATTGATGAATGGATAATAAAAATGTGGCATATTAACACATTGGATATGTCTTCAGCATTTGAGGAAAACCAAATAGCTTTCAAGGACTAAAACTTTACATTTTTAAATGAGTGTATAGGTACAATGCCTTAAATAATAGTAGAAAACATATACAATATAAGAAAAATAATATTAAATTTGAGTCAAAAATCCATAACAATGTAAAGTATTTGAGACTTGTGATTGTTTAAAATTATACTCAAAAATCCACCCTTTAATCCAATCATTTCTATAATATATCATCCTTTTTTCCCTTCAGAAAGATCCCTGAATCTAATATCCTTTGTTCATCTTTTTCCTTGACCATGACCAGTAACAGTTTATAACCAACCCCCATTAAATGATGATAAACATCCACGTAATGAGCAGAAACCACCCATCCAAACTTTTCAAATTGAGTGTCGTGTTCTCTAGACTGCTTCTTGTTGTATGGGGGTGATGGTACCTTTAGGGGACCCTGAGAAAATTGAGATAATGGTCAAGTCCTGAGAGAGCTAACTCTATTATTTCTTGTTTAGTCTCTGTGTGGTGGAGAAGTATAGGGGTTATCTGAAGTCCTGACTGGAGTAGTCTGTGAGGCTGAATCATCTTAACTAGCAATTTTGAAGTTTTTCTGGATGCAGAATTTTGAGGAAACTGCAATAGAGGCATTCTGAGAGGCTGGATCACCTGGGCTGCTTGTCCTCATTGGTGTCTGGTCATTTTTTTCTGAAAACATATAAACTTTTACAAATAACATATATGTCTGCATTAACACAAGTATGAAATGTTCAGTGTGCACAAGCCAGCTAAAGATGATTTTTCGTTTTATGTTTGAGCAGTAAAAGGCATCTGTCAACTTTATAAATCTCTATGGACTGTATGAGCAAAATGTAATATGAACCTTTATTTATGCCATATGAAAGGATGGCATGTAATAATAAGTCATGAGGACTCTGTAACCAATAAGATTAATTATGTTTCATTCAGTCTCAGAGCTGTTGCCATTAGGGATCAGCTTATACATTACCTGTCTTCTATTCTTTTTTTGCTCTTTCCCTCATGTCTGTAGCCAAGATCCTCAGGAGGTCTCCCCCTGTCAAATCTGATTTGGATTAACTTTGAAGGAATCCATAGCTTTTTGTTTTCTGTGGAAACAAAAGCATAAAGTCTCCTCCAATGCAACACATTGTTCGACTTCCATTTTGAAGCCAATATATCCTCAAAGTATATAGGATGGTTTAATTTAGCAGTCTCTTCCATAATCCAATGTCACTCAGAAGCTGTTCT
>LZPO01098396.1:10581-21564 GCA_001675575.1 Neotoma lepida | reverse complement strand
TAAATATGTCCATGTAAATATACAAATAATATATATTTAGTTTTTATTTCTGGAGCTTTGAGTTCTTACAGCTTCTGTTATTAGTCATATAATTCTTGTCCCTTTCTCCTATACACAGATTCACTTCCTTAAAAAAAAAATCTCAATATAAACATGACAGGAAAAATGTTCAGTGTTTACTGATTAAAAAAAAGTAAGCTCATTGTGGCCACAAAAGCCATGCCAAGTTTGTGTTTTGTCTCCTAGAACAAGTCTTAAGACCAATCAGAAATTAGTGGTATTTCCATTACATTCATGCCATANTTTACCAGGGGGCATTGTGGTGATATATTGTATACCCTAATAAAGCTTGCCTGAGGATCAGAGGACAGAGACAGCCACTAGTTTAGACATAGAGGATAGACAGTGGTGGCACACACCTTTAATCCTATCACTCAGGAGGCAGAGATTTGTCTGGATCTTCATAAGTTTAAGGCCACACTGGAAACAGAGCTAGGAGTGGTGGCACACACCTTTAATCTCAGTACTGGTAAGCACACATGCCTTTGATCCTAGGAAGTGATGGCATGGTAGAAAAAGGTATGTAAGGTATGGGGAAACAGGAACTAAAGTAGTTCAGCTGAGACTCTTTTGGCTGAAGACTCAGAGGATTTCAGTCAAAGGATTCGTGAAGTTGGTGAGGTAATAGGTAGTAGCTGTGGCTTGCTCTGTTTCTCTGTTCTTTCAGTTCTCACCCCAATATCAGGCTCTTGGATTTTTATTAAAAGACCATCTAAGATTTGAACAACATCTGGCATCCAATTTTTGTGGCATGAATTCATGAAAAAGCCACTTGCCTGTGGCTCAGGCCAGAGCTACACACAGCCAGAATCTCTACCCTGCCTGGGCTGGAGTCACTGGAAAAATTTCTGTTGCAGCCTCTCTGCAGCAAACTCCCCAGGCTCAAACTCCATACACCCCAGAATTAGCTGCTTTTGCACATTTCCTGGTGCAGAAAGCTGGCTTTTTGGCTTCTTTCCTCTCCTGGTGGGTTCTGGCTTTCCTTGGGCCCCCTTCTTGGGCTGCTGCCACACCATCATCTGAATCATCATTATCAGCAGATTTGGTGAGTCAATTAAGGTTTCTTAAANGGAGGAATTAGTTAAAAGAAAGTTTTTCCCCACATTAAAAAATGGGAAACATTTTTACAATGGAGAGTGTTTGGTCTCTATTTGATAATACAATTGACATTCTGAAAATGGAACAATTAAATAAAAGAATAATTAATGTAGATGGGATTTATGTAAGGTCAATTGTAAGTATTATTTGTTTGGTCATTTTTGTTTTAACATTAAAAAAGTTGGTTAGTATGAATGCCAAGATAAAAGTTTTAGAAAAACTTCTTAAAACAGATCATAGATATATTCAGACCCAGACAGAAGAATTTAAAGGTGATTGCATTGCATTATATGGTTACAGAGAAACAGCCTAAGGCTTTCAAACATCCAACCTTAATCTATCCAGTAACCTTACAGGAACTGCCAAATGCTCAAGGCTGTGTAAGAGCTGACTGGACTCCTGTGCAAATGTTAGATATGAGGAGATTCAAAGAAGCTATAGTGTCATAGGGTATGCATTCCTCATTTGTGAAGCAGATGTTAAACTGGTGGTCAACTTGTAATAGAATTGTCCCTCAAGACTGAAGAGATTTGGTTACTACTCTCTTAGAAGCTGGTCCCCAATTACCCTGGTGGAAGGATGAGGCTAAGACCATTGAACAATGATGTAGGGCTAGAGGTATGGAAATCTCCCAAGATTGACTTTGTGGAGAGGGAGATTATGCTAATGTAAAAGGCAATCTCTATATGATGACCACACCCTAGCTTTATGTCAAATGGAAGCTTTGAATGCTTGGGACAGAACTGAAGAAGTAGGAAAGAAAATTGAGTCCTTTACAAAAGTTATACAGGACCCAAAAGAAACCTTCACTGATTTCTTACAAAGATTATCTTCAGTAGTAAATAGAATGATACCAAGTTCAGAAGCCAGACAGATAATAATTGAATCTCTGACTTTTGAAAATGCTAATGCACAATGCAAAAGGATAATCAGGCCATTAAAGGCAAGATCAGCACCCTTGGAGAAATGGATCTCAGATACGACTAATATTGAATCTCATGATCATAATGATACTTGGATAGGAGAGGTGATTTCCAGAGATTTGAAGAAAAATAGTAATGTCAGATGTTTCAAATGTGGTAAACAATGTCACCTAAAAAGGGACTGTAAGCAGGGCATTCCTAGAAACAATGTTTGTTCAAGGAATAATCCCAACAGAATGCCCCTCCCTTCTGGATTATGCTGAAGGCAAACTTTGGACTAATGAATGTAGATCAACAAGGGACAGACAAGGTAATGCTTTGCCTTTGCTGACTGGAAACTCCCTGAGGGACCTCTTGCAGGCCCCCATGACAAATTCGGTTACATCNTTTCCTGTCATCATGGAAGAAACTCCTTCTCAGAGCAATTAAATAACCTAATGCCTATTGTAAGAAATCAAACTGCTCTGTATGATAGAACAGCTTTAGAAAATAAAATGTAAAAAAATTAAGGAGAAACCATAAATCAAAATTGATAAAGATTAGATTTTGTACCTCCCCAAAGTTAGCATTGGGGAATGGTTTTGTTTTGTCTTTAAGGAATCTGAAGAACACTGGACAAATAAGACATCCGAAGAAGAAAGACAAATCATCCAGAAAAATATGTCTCACAAGAAAGATTTTCTACAGTGAACTGTGACCACACCNAACAGGGAATTTGAAGTCTCCAAAAAGATGATAGGACCCCACAATGATGAGTCCATCAGGACTATGATAATGCCACCAAGGTAACAAACACCATCCAAAGAGTGGCTTTGGTCTACAAACTGCTCAGGACAATTTTGAGAAGGCTAGCTGAGATGATCCAGCCTCACAGACTACTCGAACAAGGAACTGAGACAAGCCCTGCACTTTTCCATTATGCAGAGATTGGACAAATGATACAGCTAACTCTCCCAGGACATGACAATTAACCCAAAAATTTTCTTTTCAAGATTCCTTAAAGATGCCTTCATCCCCAGACAACAGGAAGTAATTTTAAGAACACAATGGCTACTTTCCCAAGAGGTAGAGTGGGTGGCTTTTGGTCTTTCAACAGGTTATGGATAATTGTCATTGTTTAGGATGGTTGGTTGCAAGTTGTTAATTGTTAATGGTCAGGAAAAAGGTTAAACAAAGAAGATTAGATTTAGTGTTCTTATTTTAAAAGAAAAAAAAAGAATGATACAGATAGGATAAAAGGTAGATTATTGAATCAACTCTGGAAAAAATATATAAAAATAATAGATAAAGGGTAGAATATTGAATCTACTCTGAAATGAAAAAAAGAGGATATAGATATGATAAAATAAAAGGTAGATTATTGAATCTACTCTGAAAAAATATAGAAATGATGGATAAAAGGTAGATTATTGAATCTACTCTGAAAGAAAAAAGAGAGAATATAGATATGATAAGATAAAAAAGTAGATTATTGAATCTACTTTTAAAAGGCAACTGCTAGTTTTAAATATTTTACATTGGATTAGATGTTTGTATATTGTATACAAATTTTATGTATTTATACAAATTTGAGATTGATTTTGTTAGAAAATATTGTATATATATTTCTAATCTTGTTCAACATATTGTACCTATACAGCTTATTTAACAATGTAATACAAATTGCTAGGCCTTGAAAGCTATTATTACCAACTAATTAGGATATAAAGAAATGCAAGTTACAATGAAACTTGTAGTCATATTAGGTATATTTTCAAGGTCAAACAGAAATATATTTTAGATAGGTCATCTTCAAACACTTCAGAGATCTAAAGATTATAGCATTTAAGATGTTTTAATAACATAGAATTTTTTATGACAATGAGACAGGTACCTCCTTCCTTTGCAGGGCTGAAGTATTACCATCTGTTATATATACTCATTAGGATTTTGTACTCTTATAAGTGTAAATACAATAGTGAAATTACAGGAAATAAGGATGTATCGTTCATGGATATCATTACTGCAACTCCCCTCACCATTCTCTGGGATGCCACCATAACTTTGTTGCTTAAAACTCAAAGAATATTTTTTAAACTAAAAAAAAAATAGAAAAAATGTCACACTGAACTCTAAAACTTCATATCATCTGTACATTAGGTCCTATTGTTGGAAGAATAAAATCTCCAGAAGGTATTTCCAGGCACAATTTAGTTATTGCTCAATAGAAATAACTTGCATGTGGCAAAGTGTGGGAATAGAACTGGGGTGGGACTGTCACNTCTATGGTGATATATTGTGTTCCTCAATATATTGTGCACCCTACTAAAGTTTATCTGAGNATCAGAGGGAAAAGCCAGCCAGTATAGTAAACATAGAGGTCAGGCAATGGTAGCACATGCCTTTAATCCACTCACTCGGGAAGCAGAGATCTGCTTGGATCTCTGTGAGTTCAAGGCCACACTGGGAACAGAGCCAGGCATGGTGGCATATGTCTTAAATTCCAACACTACTTAAACACAAAGGTCTGGAGGTCTGTACAGATAGACAGGAAGTGACAGAGCTTGGCAGGAAGAGGAACTGATATAGCAGGGCAGAGAGGAAATGAGATGGCAGAACAGAAAGGCATATAGGTGTGGGTATATAGAAAGTAGGTCTCTGGAAACTGAGATGTCGGTGAGGTGAGGTCGGCTGTGGCTTGTTCTTTCTCTCTGATCTCTCAGTTTTTCACCCCAATATCTGACTCTGGGTTTTTATTAATTAGACCATTTAGCAATTAATCTTATATACCTCAGTTCTCATTGAGATTCACATTCTAAGATTTGAGGGTATTGTTGGAGCTCAGGCTATGGAGTGAGATGGCCGAGGTCCTCACCAGGTTTCAACCATTTGCTGGTGCTGAAATCTTTATTGGGTTATTTAATTTACTGCATCTACAGAATGGGTTGACTATGGCACCTAATTAATCAAGATAATGTCCATAAAGTGCTTAGGCTAAAGCACAACTAACGTTTGGTAAGGTAGGTCTAGCCTAAATAGCTGATAGGTCTAGCCTAAACCCCACGATAATTATACCACTGATTCTCTCTACCCATACAATGAACTAACACCTATTCTGAATTATCATAAAGTATATGTGTATGAACAAAATATATTCAATATATAATTAATTACTACCATTGTGTGAAAAAATTTATAAAACTTTTAAGATTGATAAAAATGACCTGCATGAGTAAATTTCAGCTTGCTTTATAGTTCCATAGACAAAATGTTTAGAAGATGCCTAAGAAACAGACTGTAAACCCTTTGAGATGAACAGAGCTGTTCTAATATTTTGTCCTAAACTAAACAATTAAATAAGTGTTTGAATCATATAAGAGGAAAAGGTAAAAATTGCCCCCATTGATGTGTGATTTNTGTTGGGATGGTATCCATTCTTGAGAAGTTTCAGGATACTTAGTGCACTGTGTCTTTCAAACTGCATTTGTAAAAGTAGGACAACTTTTAAATGTCTGGGGCTAACAAAATTTTCTAAAATATTCACTGTAAAGTCAAGTAGTATTTGAAATATCTTTCTGTTGCATAAAGGATTTATATCCACATAATGTTCATAAAAGATAACTATGCGAAGAATACCTTTCAGAGAAAATGCATATGCGAATGACTACGTGATTTTATGTGTGCCAGAAATCATAAGTCAGGTTCCTTACTGATGAAGCCATTCCTCTAGTTGACAACTGTCAAAGCCATCTGAAAATCCCATGAATATTAAGGAACTGTTCACTAGCACATTTGGCATTTTGAAGTCAGGCAAATAGAACTCATGAAATATGAAAGAAGTGTGCCATGTCACTTTGTGGAAAATATTGCCATTAAGGTGATGTATGGAGAAATCCACACCTTCATCTGCTGGGAGCACTCAACTGTATTTTCAATCAGCTGTATTACTTGCTTTGATAGTGTTACCATTGGTTTATGCCCTTCTCTTTTTGTGGATTTAGGAGCTCCCATAGCTAAGCTTATGCNAAAGACTTACGTTATTTTCATGTTTGTGTTTTAAACACAGAACCACCCTTTTACTGGTACTGTAGCCATTAATAGATTATAAAATCCTTCTATCCTAGTTACCACTAATGGGCCAGGTGTGTTCTTACACACATCATGTGTTGAAAGTTTTCATTGCACTGTTAGTTTGAGAAGTCTAAATTTATTAGTGTTACTTTTACAGTCTTATGCCAGGAAACATTTTGTCCAGGTTAGTGATATGTATCTGTAGATTATGCTTGTAAGTTCACAATTTCATTTAACATACAAAATCTTAGATCTAAATCAGTTGGAGCAATGCAGTCATTTCTCTTCTCTTTTGTTTATACTATTTTGAAATATCAAATACAGAGTTCTTGTACTAAAAGACAAATATACACATACCACATTTAAATATCTTGATTTGTGCATCTGAAAAATTATACTAAATATTAATAAATTATACACATATGTGCATGTATTTTTATAAAATTTATATAATATTTACCTTAGAGTTTCTGTTCTAACATATTCTATAACATTTCAAATTATATGATGAGAAACAAAATTATTTTCCTTTTAATTCAAAGAAAATCATACCTATTGAAATATAGAAGAGATATTGAAGGCATGAAGTGCTTCAGCACTACACACATCTTCTGTCACTCTATCATATTCTATAATACAACTACCTTTTCTTGCACCAATTAAGGTGTCAGAATTATGCAAGAACATATATTTCTTTCTAAATCAGAGATTGTCAATCTGTCGGTTGTGACCCCTTTGGGGGGTCAAATGACCCTTTCACAGGAGGTGCCTAAGANCACTGGAAAATGCAGATATGTACATTATGATTCATAACACTAGCAAAATTACATTTATAAAGTAGCAAAGAAAATAATTATATGGTTGGGGGCATCACTATAACTTGAGGAACTGCATTAAAGAATCACAGTATTAGGAATGATGAGAACCATTCTTCTAAGTGGATTCAGCAGGTGGTATATCCATATATATGTGTGTATGTATATATATCAATAATAACATAATAACTAAAGAAGAAGAGTTCATGAACTTAGGAGGAAGACAGGGGAAAGGAGATACACAGGAGGAGTTGGTAGTTGGAATAGGGAAGGCGAGGACAGAGCTGATTTAGAGGTAGTGCTCATGGATGAAGTTTCAAAAAATAAATTTAAGAAATATTTTGTTTGTAGTAAATCCTTAGAATTGTATGTTCTTATTCCATTGGCAAATGTAAGCAGGGTAAATGTATGCCTAGAATTATCAGGTCTGACTTTCAACAGGAAACGCACTGTTTCTACCTATGTGTAGGATATTTTCATGTGTGCATTGATACTGTATATTTATTTCTACTCATCCCCAAAAGCACACACAGAGACACAAACTTTCTCTGTCTCTATGTTTCTGTCTCTCTCTTTACTTTTCTTTTCTCTCCCTTTCTCTTTGACCCTCTCTAACACAAACAGAGTTTCCTTTGAAATACACATCACTGAATTGTAGTTGATTTGATCTTTATNAAAATAGCAGTATAATTCATCATCGTATTCTTTTCTTTGTTCATTTTGTTTTGATGTTTGTTTGTTTTTCAAGACAGGGATTTTCTGTGTAGTCCTGACTGTCCTGGAACTTGCTCTATAGACTAGGTTGGCCTTGTACTCAGAAGTCCAACTGCTTCTGGTTCCTGAGTGCTAGGAATAAAGGTGTGTGCCATCACTGCTTAGCTCATCAAATACATATCCTTATGTCTATAGACAAATGTAGCTCTTATTCTCATCAAGGAAGTTTCATTTTGCAACAGGTAGAGATCATTACAGAAAGCCACAAGAGGTCATAGTACAGAGATGAACTGATCATTGGGTGCTTGACACCAGTTAGTACATTTATAGCTCAACCCCTACCCCAAGCTTCAGGAAGTATCTTGGAGGAGGGGGTTGGAAGGTTGCAAGAGCCAGATGATAAGAATATCTACTGACTGAGCAGCTTTCTCTTCTAAAGAAAGTAGACATAATTGGCAAGGGCATAAGAAAGAGCTGTGGGAAGGAGTGGGGTTGAATATTATCAAGATGCTTTGTAGGAAATTCTGAAAGAGTTAGTACAAATATTGTATTATATGGGAAATCAAATACATGGTCCAGTTTTCAAGTTCTTGAAAAGTTCTCTGAGACCTGTATCAGTTCTTGGCACAGAGATTAAATTCAAGGACATGACTTTATGTAATATTTCATTATCTGCCTTCAATACATATAAAAGGTAACATAGACACTTAACAATAATCTGCTAAGGAGAATTGCAGCTCTTTATGATAGAATATTCTGATTATTTCTCAAAAATCACTTGAACCTGATTTCAGCACCAGCATTGAGTGGTGATGGCAAAATAATTTGGGTTTTTCAAACAATAATTTAGTTTTTATCTTTATTAATAGAGTTGTCAGGCCTAGTCTCATATAAGTAAAATATAAAAGGGTCTGCTTGGCTCAGTGCAGTATATTCATAAGTTTTGATCACCTCAGTAGCAGATCCAGACACTAATGATGGTAACAAAATAAGAGTGAAAGTTGAAATGCCACAGAAGACTTGCTGTTTTGAACATATGAGAATATTAAAAATCACAAAATTCCTCAATTTAAAAATGCTAATATGAAAAGCTTAATAACAAGTGAAATATGATTTGTAAGAAGCAATTTGGGAGAAGGGAACATGGCTCATTTGGCAACCTGTTGGCCATGAAATTTTGCCATTGTAAAAGGACAGCTGCATTGGTAAACACATTGGAAAGTGGAGACTGGAAGATCCCTGAGGATCATAGTCCATCATCTTTCATAAATCAGTTTGTGCAAGNATCTTTGAGACAGCCTTCATCAAAAATGAAGCAAAGATGTGATTGAGGAAGACATTGGATGCATACTCCCCCATGGATACATAAATAATTTAGATAAGATATTGTGAGTGAGCAAATGACTTGATTTATATTTTTTTAAAGAATTGAAATGTCACATTTATGCATCTTTAATTTTGAATATTACTTGTTTACTGAAGGCTGAGGATGTAGATTCTCTATACTATATTTCACTCCAATCTAAAATTAAAATTAATGATTTCTCCATTCATTTTGTTTGATTCTGAACATTTTTGATTGTGTGACAGGTCCAGTCCTTATTCTGCAGTAGAAAGAAAGATTTATCAGGTAGCTATTTTTTTTCTTTATTTTATTGACTTTTCTCTAAGTTTTGAATGCCTTCCTGAAACTTCTAAAAATAGTTTTATGAACCTAAAACACCAGGGATACATGCTCACTTATTTAGGACAGTACTGCTGTGATTCTGCATGAATTATACCTCTATTCCTCAATAAAAAGGTGATATAATGAAGCAATATTTAGCAGTTGGGTTATTAAATTCCTATTGCCTGACTTAGTATATTGATTTCAATCTGACAGAGGCTCAAAGAAAAACCGTGTCAACTGCATATTGAAAATAAGATTAAAACAAATGCTGTGTGCTGGATAGGTTTCCACCATCCGCATGTTTTGTTATGACAGAGAAGCCTATAAGGAATATTTTCATATTTCTCTATCTCCCACCTTTTCCTTCTGAAAAGCCAATGGTAGCTCCAGGCAGTCACTTGGCATGATTAATGACAGAGGCAGTGGCCTTTGTGTTACAATGTTGTACTGCTACTAGGAGTTTTCAAGGTCATTATTTCCTCATCAAAAGTTCAAAGAAAGTAAAATATTCATAAAACATGACCTGGTTTTATGATAGAAGCCATACTTGTTTTTATGACGGCCCATTTTAATGAAAAGAAATACAAAGGAATGTTCACTATAAANATTTGACATCAGATTCCACTATAGATGATAATAGAATTTCTTAATGACTGAGGGAAATAAGCCAATGATGTTTAGATGTCTCGTATTTTGGATGTCTGTAAAAATCAGAAGCCTCTTAAGTACTTAAAAGAAGTGCATTTCTTTGAGGCAAACTAACCAAAGTCAAGCCGCTGAGCATGCAGAATCATCCTTTTTGTGCCTTCTTTTCCATCCCAGATTTATCAAGTTTATCAGAGCAAAGTGTACAGGACTGTGAATATTTTTTGGGAGAGAAGGCTTTATTTTACCTCACAGCTTATAACCCATCAGTGAGGAAAGTCAGGGCAGGAACTCAAGANAGGAAAGTTGAAGTCAGTAACTAAAGCAGAGACCATGGATGAATGAGCTCAGCTTCCTGGCTTGCTCCTCATGGCTTGCTCAGTTTGCTTTCCTTTTTAAATATTATTATATTTTAATGAAATATAATTAAATAACTTCCCTCCTTCCCTTTCCTCCCTCTGATCCCCTCCATGTCCCCTTCCTCCAAACCTTCCCATATTCCCCTCACTCTCTCTCTCTCTCTTAGGAGTGAGTGTTTTTGTGTTGGATAACCAATTGAGGACTCATCCCTGGTTGATACTAACTTTCTCAGCCCCAGTTGATACATCCTCAACAAAACTCAATCTAAATCTCATGGAACTTCAGAGAAGAAGAGTTAGAAAGGTTTTAAGAACCAGAGCAGCAGGAAGTCTGCTTTGAGACTGAGTCTCCTGGAAATGCGGGGAAGCTACATCCATAATATCTTAACAATGTGGCTGCCTAAACCACACCTAGACAATGTCAATGCTAGTAGACATGCTACTGTGTTAGAAAGAAATCTCACTGTGTCTCACCCCTAGACAAACAAGTGGAAATATTTTCTTGTTGGACTTTTCTAAAGAGAAAGTTGGTGAATTCTAAGAAAAAGGAAAACAAAACAAATCAAAACAAACAAACAAACAAAAAAACATTCATCCCACTAGAGCTAAAACTTTTAACCAAGACAACAAGAAAGAGAAGCAGGGAAAGA
>LZPO01098395.1:0-13406 GCA_001675575.1 Neotoma lepida | reverse complement strand
AAAAAATCAGTATATAGAACTAGAGGCTAGACACTCAAGTAATTTAATCCTCCAAATGTTTTATGCTTTATGTCTGAAGACAATTGATCAAAGTAATTTTTTCCTTTGGTTGGGGAGGGAATGAGAGGATGCCTAGCTGTTGATGCATGGAGGAGTGGAGTGGAGAAAGAAGGTTTGATAATTTTCCCGGTTAACACTGCATCAATTTTCTGCTGTATTTTGGCTTTTCTGGTTAAATTTAGAAACTTTTCATTGGAGATGGATAAATTCTTGCTTTCAACTTTGTTTCCAGTCTGTTTNCTTTTCTCTTTTGGGGGGTAGAGTTTTCAAAAATTAACCCAACCAGCCACAGTGCATTCATTCATAGATGCAACTTGTCCATTCCAATAAATACTTGTCACCTTAGGANAGATAGACAATGACAAGTTGTGGAATAAGGGCCAGTTATAGAAAAGTTAAATTCTATCTGTTGGCATCTGTGTTGAGGACTTCCTCCTCTTTCATGACCTTGGTTTCCTTCCTCTTCATCTTTCCTTCTAAGGTTGACTCTGCCAGGAACCAGAGAGCCTTTGGAACCATCTGTGGAGAACAGCTTACTGGGGCCGTTGGCTTGAGACCTCACACTTTGGAGAACTGTGTAATTTGGCACTTACAGGATTCAAGGAAACCTTGGAGGAAGAAGAGAGAGTCTCTGCCAGATGGCTTAGAGTGTGTTCCATTAAAAATCAGCTGCATAAAGTAGGTCAGTCCTACCTGCCAGTTCAGAAACAAAGGCTAGAGGGCACAGAATGAGAACAGCTAGAGTCCTACTCAGATCCACTGCTCATTAGCTGGAACTAGTAACTGTTTCTAAGCAAATTCCCTTAAAATCATCTGTAAAACACTAGCTGTGATTATTTCAACTGTCTCTAACTGATGGAGTTGTACAGGGAAAAAAATTTAAATGCTGAAAGATCTATAACATCATTTGTAGATGTGATGCTAAAGGTTTAGGTAGATTTCAATAAAAGTTTTAAANATTCTTCCTGTAAGAACTCATAAAAAAATGATCCACACTGTCTCTAGATCCAAGTATGCATGTCTTTGCTCTTTTCCAAATCTCTAGGGGAAAATGTTACTCAGTGATTATTTTCTGGTCAAAGAATAAGGCCAGAATTGAAGCTCTAAGTTAAAAACAAAAAACCAACCAACCAACCAAACAAACAAAAAAAACCCAAAACAAACAAACAAAAAACCAATGTATATAAGTATGTTTCTACCATCCAAGTGCCAACCAAGTATAACTCTATTTACTTCCTAAATGTTAATCAGACAGACTCNGGGTAGAATGGCTATGGGCTGTGAACCTGGATTTAGACCTTTCTGATTCCCATGGCCAAGCAAGGTAATAGCACAGTGCTCCTGGAGAAAGACTGTGCCTTGTGTAAAGAGATAATTCACATTACAGGGTCATNGGAAGGCTCCTGTCTTCTAGGAGGGGTAAAGATGGCTGTCAGGCACTGTGTTCTATAGTATTCTCTGAGGACAGTGAGGGGTGACAGTGAGTGGGAGGTGGCAGTTGAGTAAAATACATTAAACAAGATTACCTGAAATTTAGTGTCTATTGCTTTCAAGCAGAGAACTAAACAGTAATGGTTTTCCTGAGTAGGGTTTTTTGAGCATAGAATGGGGCATGTGAGGGCATGATAGATTCTTCTTGAGACCTTAGAGGTAATTACTTGAATAATACAAGGTAATAACTTGAATTGTATTGGAAATGTTTGCTTGTTGAATTGTATAGGTCCATAACAGAGAGGAGTAACATGTTCCAATTTATTTATAATTAGAAAATAATTTGGGCCCAGGAGCAACCTGTGTACCAGCCATCAGAGGAGGCCTATTGTGCATTAGGAATAGAGAGCATTTTTGATTGACTGGGCAGACTTGATGCTCAGGAAGCTGCTAGAAAAGCCAGGCTATGAAATAAACAGCCATTTCGGAAAGCCCTTTATAAGCCAAATTGAGGAATTAGATCTGTCCCTGAGGACATTACACAGAGCTCTAGCTTTGGCATCAAACAGCTGAGCTTCACTGCAGCAATTGCCTTCCCCCAGGTGTGTGACAACACATTGATCTGCTCTGGGGTGCCATTTCCTCTGGTAAAAGGAAAGATCTGGGGTGTCCAGTAAGGTACCTTGGCTCACTTTCTGTTGCTGTAATGAAAGAATTGATACTGGGAGACGTAATAAAGAAAATAATGATTTCTTGTAGTCTGGAGCCTGCTCGAGAGTTTCTTGCTCGAGAGGACTATCTGCAGAGCCCTGGGCTGTGCTGGAGAACACAGAGAAGGAATCTGCTTTAGTAATAAAGCTACTCCTTCCATCACTCAGTACTCAGTGGGTNGACTAATTCACACAAGAGGCTGAGTCTTCATGACTAAACAGCCACCTAGGTATCTCTTTCTAACATCTCTCTGAGTGTTAAATTTCAGTACCAGCTGGTGGGGACGTTCAAATCATATCCAAACCTTGGGACTGGATTAAGCAAGACAAGGATGAATATTCTCTATACAATGGACACAGGGTTTNTGATTTGAGTTAATCACTCTGCCAGGGCAAAGTCAAACCAGACTCAATCAGATCATGCTCTGAAAACTGAGTGAACACTCAAATTGAGAGTGTTTTCAGTCTGCTGTAAAGCACTCACATCAGATCATGGCCATGAATCAAACAAATTAAGTTCTTGGTCTCTCTGGGGTATCAAATGATCCTCAGAAGGAAACTTAACAATGCACTGCACTTGGGAAGTACATGGGCTAGTGGGAACAGCAGAAAAGTAAAAGGATGATTGTAACATTAGGGAAATGTAGCAGAGGGAGAAAAAGAAGCTCAGAAGCCCAAGGAAGAGGACTGTGGGCTGAAAAGGGGAAGGAACTCTTCTGCTTTTATTAGGTGGCATGCTGTGTGATGTCTTTCTGTATACTGTGATTATGTGTTGCTCCCATTGGTTAATAAATAAATCTACATTGGCCTATGGCAGGGCAGGATGGAGCCAGGTGGGAAATCCAAGGAGATAGAGAGAGAAGAAAGGCAGGGTCAGGCAGATGCTCTGAGCTGCTGTCAGGAGAAGCAAGGCGTGAGAGAACAGGGAAAGCCATGAAGCCCCATGACAAAACATAGATTAATAGGAATGGGTTTGCTGGGGGACATCTTTCTGTATGCCCTGAATATATGTTGTTCCCATTGGTTAATAAATTGGCCTAGGGCAAGGCAGCTGAGAGGTAAGCAGGAAATCCAAGGAGAGAGACAGGAAAGAGAAAGACAGAGTCTGGGAAGACCCCAGCCTACTGCCCAAGGAGCAACATACCAGCAGACTGGTAAAGCCAGGCACAAAACACGTGGCAAAAGATTAATAGAAATAGGCTAATTTCAGATATAAGAGCTAGCTACCAAGAGGCCTGCCATAGGCCATACAGTTTGTCAATAATATTAAGCCTCTGAGTGATTGTTTTATAAGCAGCTGCGGGACCACGGACCCAGGTGGGACTAGAGAAAACTTTCGACTACAGGGTTAAGTTGCTAGATAGCAAGAAGCCTGAGCCATAGACCATACAGTTTGTAATTAATATAAACACTGTGTGTTTATTTGGACTGAATGGCTCTGGGACCAGGCAGGACAGAAACTTCTGTCTACGTGGGCAGGGAGGTGCTGGAAGGCTTGGAGTTAAGGAGAAAAAAAATGGAAGAAATATTCTGAGCTGCTGGACTAGAGTTAGCAGTCACCAGGCAGGACAAGGAAAGCTTCCAGGGGAAGGCTACTGTGACAATAAAAGATGGTACTGTACAGGGCTGTTTCAGATGCCTCAGATAACACTGCTCTCTACAGTCAGTAACAATAGGAACTTTAGAATCACATCAAGTACAAACCAGAATAAATGTGTATGGTCTAAAATTTATGGTATTTCTAAATTTTCCTGTCTTCTTTTCTTTCTGTCCCATCCGAAATAATACTTGGCTGTGAATACAGGCACTCTTGTATACACTTTATTTTTATTTACATCTTCAAAGTTAAATACAGGTTTGATGTAGTCATTGCTTACAGCAAATATAGAAGGTTGTCATGAAACTGTGAATATAAGCCATAAAACAATATTATAATTCAGAGGTGCAAATGTTGCAGGTGATCTAGAACTAAATATAGTGGATGGTTCAGAGAGGTGGTTAAGATTTATTTAAAGAAATTGGAAACTAGTTTTATTCTCTGTTCTTTGTCTGTTTGGTTTGGAAGACTCTTGGCCATGCCATAATTTTCTCTTCTTTTCACAAACAACCCCAGCTTTGACACTGCATCCCCACTCCTTGCTTCATATTTTCCGGGCATTTCCTGCCAAGCCACATTGACTATTTTTCCCCCATGGAAACTTCCATCCAGCCACCTCCTGAATTTCTTACAGAAAGGCCTTTTAGGCACCACAGCAGTCCTTTTGAGTGCTTTCGCTTTGAACTGTGCAAGACTGACTCACACTAGTGTTCTGGAAACCAAGAATATCCCTTNTGTAATAAATCAAAGTGACACTAAGGTACACACTGTCTCCAACAGTATGAGAAGAAACAGGCATTTAAGAACAGTCCTTGAAGCTCCTATCACCCAATCTTTAAATCAGGATGTGTTTAGAAAATTCTACTGAGGACTAAGAATTATTCTTAAAATGTCTTCTGTAACTTACATATTTCAAGAATCTAAGTTTCTTCTGAGTGATAAATGGTGTGCTGGGGGAGGTGAAATAACAGCTCCGACATCGTATTAAAAACCCGAAAAAGCAATGGAATGTGCCCAGCACAGACTTTACTTTAATATGGAACATATAAACTTGAGCCCAATAAGGGAGATCTGTCATTGTCAGTGATTGACTTAAGGTACTATGCTTGCTAAAGCGATGTATTATGGATCAGGGACTAGACTGGTAGACTCTGGGTTCAGCTGAACTCTCATACATTCTTGAATCTATTCCCAGCCTTGTTTCAGCTCATGCAGTGCCTACACATATTCCCATGCCAGTATGACGTTCTTTTCTTTTCCTGTTGTGCTGGGGATTGAGCCAGGGTGCCACACATGCTAGGTGAGTGTTCTANCACTAAGTGATAACTGTGGCCTCTGTCTTTAATCACTGTANNTTTATAATGGTNTTTAATATTTTTGAGCTATTATGCTCACCCTTTTCCTCTTCTCCTTTCCTTTTCAGACTACACCTAGTTTTATTGCTACAAAGTAATGAGAGCCACAACACAGCAGAATATTGACCCCATCCTTTGAGAAGAAACAATTGTTTCTGGTAATTAAGACTTCAAATTACTAAAACGTTGTCTCTTTCTATGAAGCTACCTTATTATTCTTTTATTAAGTTAGTTTTTTGACAATTTTATACATGTATATAATGCTTTCTGGTTACTCTCTTCCTTGTACCCACTTTTATCTCTCTCCTGCCCCTATCAATTCCTACTTCCCTTCTTCCTACCTGTCTATTTCCTATATTTATGACATTCCTATATCTGTAGTTCTGTAGTATGACCAATTTAGTTTACTCAGGGCTATCGGTGTGACAATCATTTTGAGATTATCTATTGGAACTTGTTGGGGGTCACCAGTGGGTCCCTGAATCTATCCATAGGGAACAGTTCAGCAGTGAGAGATAAGGCCTCTGAATTCCTCCTGAATCCTTGTTTGGCTGTTTATGGGCCCTTTCATGTACAGGACTAGTGCAATCATTTGTGGTTATTGGAAGTTCATGATTGCAATGCTGTGTATTATTTAGATGATGGCGTTTCATAGTCTTCATTCTTACCTTCCAGCTCTGACAGTGTTTCTGACCCTCTTCCATAAGGAACCCCACCTCTTGGAGGAAATATGTCTTAAATGTCTTGTTTAGTCGTGAATAGTTAACTGTCATTTATTCTCAGCACCTTGTCTTTCCATAAAACCCAGACTTTATCACAGTTCCTGCTTTATCTCCTATAGTGTGCAACCAATGAGTGTGCTGTCTTCAGAAAAAGAGTCACAGTTCTAATGAGCAATCAAGAGCAATGGTAAGAACNTATTTCAAGGTTTGGTGGGTCTCTAGGGCCTTCATGACCAATGGTTCATAAGGAGTTATCCCATGCCTGGCAATGGTGCTTTAATTCAATAACTCACAGCTTCAGTAAGGACTTGTTCCAAATATTACATATTTCTCCAGCTAATTTTGCATGTTGAAGTTATATTTAAATTTATATTTTGGATTGTGAGTTGGCTCAGTGGGCAAAGGTGCTCGCTGCCAAGGCTGATGACCTGAGTTCAATCCCTGGGCCCCACATGGTAGTAGGAGAGAATCAATTCCCACAAGTAGTCCTTTGATCACCATACATGCACTGCGGCATGCCTGTTTGTGTGTGTGTGTGTGTGTGTGTGTGTTTGTGTGTGTGTGTGTATACACATATAAACTAAACTGTTAATATTATCATTGGGAAATTTGCAAATTAGAAAGTTCACACAATTAACTTTTAAGAGAGGAAGAGAAATGATGGAAAACAGAGAAAGGACCAACATGACTCTGCAGTATGAAGGTCCGCTACACAAAGGAGCAAATTTAGGTCACTCAGCTAAGACTAAGCTATGTAAGTTTTAACNCTGCTAAGCATGCTGCAGATATTAAATAATTAGAAATTATTTGACCATAAACCCACTCAAAAGCCCATGATAGAGGGAGACCAGAACTAGGAGGAACTTAATTCTGTTTATCTAAATTCACACTGTGACAAATTAGAAAAAAAATTTCTAATATTTTTTTTACCCATAGACAGTTGCTACTCTCAGTAAGATTTTAGGATTAGATAGTACAAGAAATGAATCTAGTCAGATTTAATTATAGAAGTATAGAAGTATAGAAGCTGAGGCTTTGAATAACCCAGGAATGTACAAGGTCACATAGATAATTAGTAGTAAAACTGATCAAACCCTGAATTTCAGTGATGTAGAGCGAATCTTAAATGGTCTTATTAATTGAAAACACCANGCCAAGTATTGGGATAAAGTCTGAAAGGTCAGAGAAACAGAACAAGCCACAGCCAACCTCACCTTGCCAACTCCTCAGCTGATCTTGTTTCCTCAGACTGCAGGCTTCTGAGTCCTCTCCCGAATGAATCTCAGCTGAACTGCTGCTCAAAGCCTGAAAGCTTAAGAGGCCTTCTAGCTTCTGGTTTCCACACCTTATATACCTTTCTGCTTCCTGCCACTACTTTCTAGGATTAAAGGCATGTGTCTTTCTCAANCAAAGACACGAGATATCAGGTGCTGGAATTAAAGGTGTGTGCCACCATGCCTGGCTGTTTCCAGTGTGGCCTTGAACTCACAGAGATCTGGATGGATCTCTGCCTCGGGAATGCTAGGATTAAAGGCATGTGCTACCACTGCCTAACCTCTATGTTTAATCTAGTGGCTGTTCTGTTCTCTGACCCCAAATAAGTTTTATTAGGGTACACAATATTTTGGGGGACACAATATAATCACCACACAGTTCAGATAAAAAAATATTCCAGATGTAGTCATAGGTGCTTAAGTGTGAAAATTAACAAGCATTTCAGCTGACCTCTGTCACTATGGTGATTAGGCTTCACGTNAAAGGGGTACACAGCAGTGATGCTGACTCTTCATCTTTTCATATCCCGCTATTTCTCATTTTATATGGCAGACATGAGGTGGAGAGTGGTGAGAGAAGGAAGAACAGGATATATGTTAACATTGGTAAATCATTTTATTATCAGCCAGCTTTCTACAAAATGTTAAAGAGCTGGCTTCATGAACAGAATAAATCAATGCTGTAAGACTAATGGAAGGAATATTTGGAAAGTAGGCAGGTAGAAAAAGAAATGAGATAATGGGAACATAAGTGGGGAGGCCCCACTGGAGGGCTCTGTGTAACTGGAAGTGGTGTGTGCCAATATTGAACACAGACTTGGTTCCTTGTCCCTCTGCCATTTGTGAGTCTGTATTGGTTTTTGAAATTTAAAAACTATGAAATATGCTAACCTGGATCTCATTATTCTGTCAAAATTAAATAATCTTGGTGTTTTATTTTTTGTTCTTTGTTTTATATTATCTTTATCACAACATAGGTTTTAGCAGGCAAAAGCCAACATACTGAGGGCTTTGCCAGTATTTTTCACATGAAGCGAATTCCTTTGTTCTCATTAAGTCAGAACATTCACAGAAGCCTAAGCCATCCATATAGGAATTTATAAGGCAACACTGGAATTTACAGGAAATGACCATTTACAGCAACATTTTAGGTCTGAGCCTCCGTCTGGTAAAGATTTGTTCAGAGAGAACACCTTGGTTAAATTAAGTTGGTGTAAATTCAATGATATGTGAAATTACAGCCAAGTGCAAATAGAAATACAACTTTATTTTCTCTGTAATTCCCTAAACTCTCTGATTCCTTTTCTGATGCAATATGGAAAGGTTTTTTGTTGTTGTTGTTGCTGTTTTTTCCAATATTTTAAAATAGTTTTTTCTAATTCTTTGAAAATTTTATACAATATATTTTTATCATAGGAACCAATGAACTCTTTCCCCTCACTCCTGCCAGATATACAACCCCCACCCACCCATCTCCAACTTTGTGCCCTCTTTTTTTTCCAAGAGTTTTTAAATGCTACATGGGATAATAAATAAGATTTTCAACCTTTAGTAAAACTTTCTGTAGATCTGATACGTGATGCTGGATCATACTTGCCTGTTTGGGCTGATATAGTTTGAATGTGGCTTGTTACCACCAAAACTCCCATCAAGCTGAGCATAGTGCACCCTTGCCATGACCCTGCTCAGGGGTCTCGGCAGGAGCATCTCAAATTCCAGGCTAGCCTGGGTACTTCATAAGATACTGTTTAAGCAAATAAAAATGGGCCTGGAAGCATACACCAGTTGATAAAGCATCTGCTCTTAAACAGGAGGCTCTTGATAGCCAGCACATGAACGATGCGTAGTGCAGGTACCTGCGACCCCCGCAGGTTAGAGGGAGAGACAGGAGGATCAGTTAACCTTGGCTGCATATCAAAGCCAGCAAGACCTTGTCTCCCCTCCACCTCAAAAATGGAAAATCAAATCAAAATAAAACAGTAACAACAAAATCTACAAAAACAAGTGAAGACAAGGATTGAAGCTCACTTTGAGGTTTCCTTCTGCACTAGTTTAGGGTCTAGCGGTGAATGTTTGCATTATGATGTGAAGACCCATGTACAGATCGGTACCTTCTCAGGAGATAGTGATCTCTCCTTTTCTAAAGACTCTGAAGTTGCCTTCAGAGCTGGTTCTTATGGAGTAGAGACCCTCAGTGTTGTCTTTTCTCATAGGCTTAGCTGCTATTCTTATCTGGCTGTAGCTGCACAAGGCCTTCACTAGAAACCCAGCACACACCACTCCCTGACCTTGATTTTCAGCCATCAAGGCTGTGAGATAAAGCAATGTGTTTCTTATCAACTTCAGGTATTCTGTTACAGCAACAGGAGGATCTAGTGTGTCTCTGAAACTCTTTCCTGTGGAGGTGTTACTGCTACCCATGTGAAATGCTGTTTTCAGTGTCTTCCTCACTACAAGCTGTTCAGAAATATTGCTCACTTGTGGCAAGTTCTGAAAATGGCCTTTTTGTCTGTTGTTTGTTTTGTTTTGTGTGTGTGTGTGTGTGTGTGTGTGTGTGTGTGTATGTGTGTGGGGCATATGTGTCTGTATCTTTCCCTCTTACTTCTCTCTATATATGCATGCATAAACACATCTACATGCATATATGAATATGTATATAGGCAGAACTATATATTTGTTGTTAAATATAAAATCACAGAGTTAAATAAGANTCCATATACACTGACTTCAGTGAATACTGTTAGAATAAATGTACAGCAAGCCAGGCATAGCACCAGATGAAACCTCTAATCCCAGCACTCAGGGCCTGAGAACAGGAGGACTGAGTTTGAGGTCAGCCTGCACTAGATAGTGAGTTTTGAGCCACATTGGGCTATATACTGAGGCCCTGAAAGAAAAACAGATAAATTGTAAGGCACACAGCTCAGGGTTAGGGTTAGAGTTAGTGTAGGTATGTATTTACATAAGCTCAAGGAAGAGATAAAAATTTGCAATTCATCCATCNTACTAGAAAATGATGAATTGAACCATAGAANAGAAAAAGGACAGGTATGGAACACCAGAGCATTTCCATTCACCATCCAGTTTATTCCTCTTAGGAGATTGGTACTTTTATCTCTCTTACCAAACAAAGAGACTCAGACTCAGAAGAATAAATGTACTTTTCCAAGTGCACCAGGGCTATGTAGAAGCCCTGTGACTTTACTTCTATCTGACTCATGTCTGTGTTGTCTCTTATCTTTAAGCAGGGTCAAGTACACAAATTTTGTTTATCTATACCACTAGCACTGCTGTAACCCTTTTGCAATAGACATAGGACACAGATTCACTCTTACTGAAGTGTTACAGGGAGATTCTGCATATGAAATTCAAGATGTTGAATTTCAATGGGACTTTGACTTAAACAGAACAAAGATTTTGGCCTACTTTTTTCTCTCCCCTCTATTTCTTTCTGAGACTTTGCATTTGCCCTTTCTTTAGTGTGGGCTGCTAAATATTGAGATAATTTTCATTATCATAGTCCCTGTGCAAAGGCACTACTGGCATGGAGGGTAGTTGGAGAAGAACAGAGGAGGCCATAATGATTTTGGTGTTGTTACTGTTGCTGAAATTTGCTATTGGGTAAAATTTGTTTATTTTTTTTTTCGTTGGAGGAGGCATTAATCTTCTAGACTCTAAAAACTTATTTAAAAAGTATATTATTCTGTGAAGTTTGCAAAGAATGTCTGGAATGAAAGAATTTACTAAATTCATAGAGGGGGAATGGTAGATTGGTGATTGCNGGGGGCGTAGGATAGATGAAAATCGGGATTAGTGTGAAGTAGAGTCTATTTGGGAGGAAAGTTCTGATGTGGGTGGTGGTTGCACAGTGGTGCAATGTAATGATTTGCATTGGATTGTCATATATCTCTGGCCCCTCTATTGGCCCCTCACATGTCCATATGCAAAGGAATCCCTGCCTCTCCCTCCTTCTCCTTGTCTCTCTTCCTCTCTTCCTCTCTCTGCATGCACCCACTGTCTCTCTCATGTGTCTCTCTCCTCTCTCTCTCTCTCTCTCTCTCTCTCTCTCTCTCTCTCTCTCCTTCTCTTACTGAAGCTCTGATACTGGGTTTTGTTGTGCCTTGTGACCTTTTCTCACACAGTAACTGCAGCACTGCAACTACTAACTAACATTGGTGCTGAGACAATGCAGGCTCTCCCAGTGGGATGCTCTATGCCAGGGACCCTGTACNGAGGTTCTGCTCTACCCACAACTGTCACTTTTTTCATTTGCCCAACCACCAAACTGCTCTGCACACAGAATGGTTGCTTGCTGAGTTTTGCAATCCCTCACCACTTCCCAAGGCTGTAGCCTCAGATGTATTTCTCACTGTGGGACCCTCTGTGTCCTCAGGATGCATAAGGCCTACAGATTTCACTGACCCAATGAGGTAATAAATGCTGTAAGATTCCCGGGGAGTCTCTGTCTGCACTAGCCAAGGGTCCCCACCTCTCGCTTGACGAGGCATTATGGTGGCCTCCGCCTGTTTATATACCTTGGCCTGGGTCATTGTGTTCTTTTATTTTATATACCTTGGCCTTGCATCTGGGACCTTGGCCTTGGGTTATTGTGGTTTTTTTTATTTTTCTCTCTCAGCGGCAGTCATGGAACAAAGTGCTTCTTCCTTCCTCCCACCCTTCCTCAGAGAAATATGGCCACTTAATGGCTGCTTGGACCCAGATATTTCATGGGAATTACCTAACTTCTGTAGTGAAGAGGCAAATAAAAAGAGTTACCTTAGCTCCAAGCTTTCTACCTAAGCACTAAATCCTCCCTTTCTGAGGATTTCTCTTCTGCCCACATGTAAGCTAACCCTGGGGAATCTCTGACTTCAAAGAACTTCTGCCTATTTGACTTCTGCTCAGCTCTCCAGTATTGGGCGGGTCCAAAGAACTTCTGAGCTCCGGTATTGGGCTGGCTCTCCAGAACTCTAACTTCCACCTATCTGCCTTCTGCTCAGCTCTCCTGGTATCAGGCAGGCCATTCTAACTGCCCAACTCTAGCTCCCACTTTCACTCTTCCTGTTACTCTTTCTTGGGGTTGCCCTAAAAAGCACAGAGAGGTCTGGAAGCAGGCTAGGGCACATGCAAATGGTTTTCTTCAAACCAAAGCTGCCCACCCACCCAGGGCTGAGGCATATTGGGACCCATATTGGGAATAAATAACCCAGATGGATCTATAGCCAGAGATCAGTTTCCAAACTGCCTCCTGTTGAATCTTCCTAAGGCTGTCCTCAAACCAGTAATCTATATGTAATGAAATCCATCCCATGTCTCCCAGAACTTCCCAGCATCAGGGTTAACTTAAACATCCAGAGAGAGTGCCCGTCTAATATCCACAAGCAAAGTCTCAGTTGTGGCATTCAAGGTACCATGGGAGAGATGATAAAAGCTCGTAAACAAAATTGCCAAATGCTGGCACACACCATCTGACTGGTAACTGCCTAAAGGCTTCCAGGTCCCTGTTTTAAGTGGCAGAGAAAGCCATTGAGCTTTGTGCCTGCTGCCCAATGTGGGCCAAACTGAGCCTTGTCCAAAGTCCAGCCAAGAGGAACATTGGTGAGTTGGCTGCCCCCTGCACCTCGTGGCATAGGAGCATCAGACCAGAACCTTCTAGGTTTGGCCATGGGCTCACAGGGAGCCTGAGATAGCTGTTATTACAACATGGGGCAATCAATCTCCTTCCCTTTGGATATGGGAGCCACTTAGTCCTGGAAAAGTCTCGCTGTCTACCTCTCNTTCTCATTTCCCTATTGTTGGGATGGGGGACAGCCTTACCCACCTCACCAGACCTCACCACTTAACTGTATTTTCAGGGGTATCCCTCTCACCCACACATTTTCAGTTGTGCCAACCTGCCCTGTGCACCTAATGGGAAGAGATTTTTCTAGCCAAGATAGGAGCTTTATTTCATTTGCTCCCCCCATGTACCTTACTCCAGACCTGTCAGCAGGGCCTCTTCTCCTCATACACAGTGTGCCAAAGACAGGACCCTGCTCTCTCAAGTTCCAGAGGACCAATTCCAGAAGAACGAGGTACCAACCCACAAGCTTTTCCTTCCTGGTTCCCTCTCCTAATTAACTACTCAGTTAATTGTTACAGGGCCCACCATAGAGCTGAAGGATGAGAGCCATCAAGTATAAATCCAGGCAGTAAGGAACAGTAACAGTCCAAAGGTTTTTATACCACAGACCAAAGAGGGTCTGGGCTGCTTCTTA
>LZPO01098389.1:14571-25555 GCA_001675575.1 Neotoma lepida | reverse complement strand
TCTGAGGTTGGTATGTAAAAGGAGTGGAAAATCTTTTTAATAACAAAAAAAAGGAAAAAAAAATATTGGCCCTGAAGTAGAGTGTGACCTCCTGCTTAATGTTACTATCTTAACTTTCATTTCTTCCTTGTATTTCCTGAATTTTGTTATAATGTTTTCAAGAAAAAATCAGCATAAAGGTAAAATGCTGCTGGCAAAGTAAATTTTATAGAAGTTACTCACATCATTTCTGTTTGGTTCTTTACCAATCCATAACCATGTATAGCCCTTTAAAACTCTATGTCACCACAATTCATCTGTACTCTCAACAAGAAAGAGCAAACTAAGTTCCTGTACTCCACTGCAAAGGGAATCTAATTGAGAGCATCTGATCACAACTGTTTTTTAATTTGACATACATATATACATGTTTATAACATAGTGTACATAGCAATTACTGAAATAAGCAATGCGATTTTTTAGGCATATACCTCCCATCTGTGAATTATGATAGTCACTACTCTTTTGAAAATATAAGAAAAATGGTGAAAAATCCATTTTAAATAAAAATAATATTAACAGCCTACAAAAGGTAATACCTTTAACAAGTGAAGTTTATAACTCATCTAACTTAAGTTATGCAGTACCCAAATCACTAGGACACAAATATTATTGTTGCTGGTGAATCACATCTATTACTCTCTCTACGCATGTAGGAAGCCATATTATCAATGAGAGTTGAGTGAAATATCAGATAAAATAATTATTTATATCCCAACCAATTGCACACTGTTCTCTAGTGTGCAATTTTTATTTTTTACTGCATACCAATAATCTAAACAAAATGAAGTTATATAAAACAGAAGTTTAGGTTTTAACACACAAATACATTTGTGTTATTCATATTAGACACTATAACTGTCATTTCTTGGTTATGAAACTTTTAATAAGATTGTAGGAAAAGCATTGTTGGAATACAACAAAGTAAGACAGATAGTAATAAATAGGATTAGGGACGTCTCTCCTTTGTATTTGCTTTGCCTCTTCACTGAGACTTTATTTTACAAAGCAAAAATATCTTTCTTACTAAAACATGCTTCATCAGACGTTTTATCAAAGAAAACATTACACAGGNTCCATAGCTGTCCCTGGCCTCCAATTTCTTCTCTACACCTCAGTGGGCCCCTGTTTCCTTCTTTTCTCTCCGTATGTAACTTTCTGCATATTTGGAGTCCTGTGGACCATATCACCATGTTGGGAAAAGATAGGACTTTCTCTATTCTCCAACACCAAAGAGCTCCAGCCCTCTCTTTATCTAGAGGGCTAGAAAAACGGGAGCTATTTGGGAAAAGGGAAGGAGTGTGGGAGGAGATAGTAGAGAGTGAATATAATTGAATTTCCTAATAAAATTGGATGAAGATGTCTTTTTGAAACCCACTCACAGTGTGCAGTGAATATATGCTAACAAAAACTTGATTAAAGAAAAAAATCACTTCGAGATACAAATAGAATCTGATTCAAAATAGGGGAAGACTTGGCATCTACATACACAAGATATGAATCAGATAGCAACAATCAAAGCCTACCAAGGCCACTCCCATCAACCCTAACAGACCTTGTGAGGATACACAGAGTTTAAGGCCGTTTCTCTTTCCTCCTGCAGGATTTGTTGCTTAGGTACAACCAAATGGAGATGTTGATTTGATATTTATTTTTTCACAGACTTTAAGTATTCTACACAGCATGACCCAACAGGTTGACCTAGGAGAAAATTAGTTTAATGAAGATTTATTAGTGCTCTTCAAATTTCTAAAAGCTTTTAATAAACACGAATTTCTTAGAAGAAACTTTGGGTGGCTTTAATGTTATTATCTCAAAGCCTTCTTTAATACAAAATCCTCTGAACTTGATTGTTCCTCCCAAGGCTAAACAGTTGGTTAGTAGTAAAAAGTCTGGAAGGGAAAGGCATTAGTTCTCCAGTGCTAGTCAGATGAGAGCTTCATAAAAATTGCAATGAAATTAAATGCTAAGCACATATGCTGAGTGCGTACGCTTAGTACCAGGGAAACAGATGTATACAAAACATGTAACTGGTCAGCCAGAGAAGTACAGTGCTGCAGTGAGGTTTTAACTTGAGCCGAAAAAGGAGCACAAACTGTCACCAGTCCTCATACACATCCAGAGATGATGTAGAACAGGAAGGTCACAGTCACAGATTGCAAAAAGCCACTTATTTTTCAGAAATATCTGCTATCTTTCATAGTTTCTTCCTTCTGTATGTTATACAAATATAGTGTGATATCTAAAACATGGACAGAGCTATGAATTTTAGGAGCTTCTGTGAAAACTTACCCCAAACAAGGTACAAACTACAAACTTCCCGGTGAATGTTTTACTCATATATATCAGTAAATAAGAATTAATTTTCTTAATAATTAAGGTCCACTAGGAACACACTTTTGATATTTATTTTATAGTGAGTAAGTGTCCAAATCAAATCTTTACCCTATGGGCTACTAGAAAATTGTACTACTATCTGAAGATTCACACCTCTCTTACGCAATAATGGTAGCAACAGAATCTATGCAATTTGGGAAATGGAGATCTTGGAAGACATCATCCTCATTGTGTAAGTCCAACAGAGCCTTGATATCCATTGGCTAAATTTTCTAGGGCAAGCGTGGAAGGCAGAGATCTTTGCTAAAGATAGAATTCAGTGTTAAGTCTGCCTTATTTTGAGAACTTAGAGATGTCTTCAATATTACCCTTGAGTGGTGCCCACATTCTTGCTGCTCAAGAGACTCACAAGAATTCATGCATTTCTTTTTCAAGGACCTAAGGTGCGACTGCTGTCTTTCCACTCTGATCTTTCCACTCCTTCCTATTTCACCCTCTTTGTTCTTTTCTAATGCTAAGACACTTAGATCATAATAATAAAATAGGACATGTTGTTTTATGTTGTCAAATTTTCTCCTTCTGACCATTTTTAAAGAGGAGAAATTACAGTATAAAACAATAACTCAAAGGTAAATCTCCTGTGACTTTTCTTCCTTGTGTACTTCCTTCGACATGCACAGTGCTCTTCCTATCTGGGATGTTGTGGGTTATGGCATGAGCAGTGTTTCTCCTTTAGAGTAAAGATAGGGAGCCAATACTGGCGAGTATCTGTCTGGGATGGACCATTATGCATAGTGGAACATGTTTAATGGGAAAGCTCATTAAGCTTTTCCAGGGAGGTTCAGCCACATGGCTCCATGAGTGCCAGATTAGTCTTTACCCGTTTCTTCTAGGCTTCTTTGTCCATCTTCTATTGTCTGCTTTTGCAGCACATATGGCCGCACTTGATCCATCAAATCTCAAAAAGTATTAGAGAAATAACACATCTGCATCCCATCATTAATTCTACAGATTTTCCCTCTCCTCTTCCTTCACTCAAAGAAACCCTCTCACCAAAGAAAACCTAAACATCTTCTGTGTATACCTACTTCTTACCTGTTCTTGGCTTTCACAGCACTCTCCCTGTGTTTAGTTTTTTTGTCAACTTGACACAAACCAGTGTCATTTGAGAAGAGGGAACTTTGATTTAGACAATTCTTATATCAGATTGGCCTATAGGCAAATGTGAAGTATCTTCTTGATTCATGATCAATGGCAAGGTCCCAGACTTCTCTGAGTAGTTCCAACCCTGGGCAACTGATCCCATGTATAAGAAAGTAGGCAGAGTGAACTTTGGAGAGAAAGCCAATATGCAGTGTTTTCCCAGGGCCTCTCTCTGCCTCAGTTCCTGCTTCCAGGTTCCTGCCCTGACTTTCCTTCATAATGGGCTATAAGATGTAACATGAAAAAAACCCTTTACTCCCCAGGTGGCTTTTGGTCATGGTTTTTATCACAGCGGTATGAAGCAAACTAAGATGCTGAACTTAAAATCATCACATTAACTTTTTTCCTTATATTGTTTCCTCTTTTCTCCTTTCCCTTTAAGAAAGTGAATTCCCATCTCCCTTGTAACAAGAGGTATTCTTTGCAAGTATAGAGTCAAGAGCATAATAAAATATAGTTCTATCTGTTAAATGGGTCCTTGAATTAGAAGATTAATAAATAGATGAATAGGTAAATCAAACAGCTTTATTACTGGATGGTAATCTGAGTTATGTATTAAAACTTGAATTTTTACAAACCCTTTACCCTGTTTGTATCTTTATTCCTCTGTTGACTAGAAGGTCTCAACACAAAAACTAAAAGAACAAAACTGGATCAAAATTCCTGTATTATCTTTGTTACTAGTTTTTTGTTTTGTTTTGTTTTGTTTAGCTTGGTACTAAAATCTTTTCTCTCTAAGCAAAGCTGTCTATCCAATCCGAATGGATAGTCATTTTGATGAGAACACATGAAGCTATCTAATAGCAGTAGAATGAGAGAATATTAGTTAATTTTTTTGTTGCTGTGATAAAATACAATGACAAAAAGCAACTTAGGGAAAACCGGGTTTATTTTGGTTCATGGTTCCAGAGGGATACAGCTCACTATGATAGCATGAGTATGACATGGTGGCAGAAATAGGAAATGGGTTGATCACATAGTCATTAGCACAGTTGAAGCAGAGAGCCAGTACAGGAAGTACAGTGAGGCTACAGCCTCTCAAAGCCCCATCCCCCAGTGATGTACTTCCACCAGCAAGGCTCTGCCTCCTGAAGGTTCTACAGTCTCCCCAAACATCACCAAAAACTGGGACCAACTGCTCAAATACATGACCCCATGGGGAACATTTCTCATTAAAACTACCATAGAGAGCAAAGAGTAACCCAATGAGATCACACAGAAATAGAATTCCCTGTCAATTTTAGACAAGAACAAGGAAGCATAAGAACAGCATCCAAAAGGGAGATGAGTGACCAGAAGTTTCAAGATCAATGAAAGCACACATTGGTAAGCTTTAAAATAAGTTACTGGATTCTACTGTGATATCAACATATGACAAAATAATTAAAGCTCCTAATAATGATTTAAGAGCTCTTTAAAATTATTTTTAATAAGTAAACTTTTTCATAGACAGTTTTGGAGATATATACAATGTATGCTGTCCCTCCTACAACCCTATCACCCCTTATTAACCACATAAACACCTTTTTCATGTTTCTTTATATTTGATTTTAGAGTTTTTATGGTTGGATAATTAGATGGGGAACTTGACTCACATNAAACATCCCTTTAACTTTATTCATTTTTAATAGTCTAAGTTGTAGTTAAGCAGCACTTCAAAAATAGCATGAAAATATCACAATTAATTCTCTATGTGCATAGTTAAGGAGAAAGCATCACTGGCAGATGAAAGGAAATTTTCATGTGCTTCATTCCTATTTTTTAGGATAATATTAATTAAGACCACTCCTGTGCTGATGGTTGTATTTAGTGCTCCACAGTAAAAGAGGAACAGATGCTGTCCTTGACCTAATGAATCACAGGACTAAAGCATACGGCATGGCTTCATATTAGCCCAGAATGAGAAGGAAATAAAATGTAACATGGTACTTAAAAACCAATAATTACTCAGTAGAAAATGACTATTGCCACCAATTACTTCCTATGTAGGCAATATGCTTCCTCTTACATACAATCAATTGGTATATTTATATCTGCAGTATACAGAATTTCAGCTTTCTCTCCAAAAGCTTTATGGTATTTAAATTCCTTCCAGCAATGTCTGATAGTAATGTTTCTGAGAAGCCTTCTCTCCTTGAGCTCTGGGTGTCATAGGCATAGTTTACATTTTAACAATTTGATGGGAAAAAGAAAAGTGCTGGAAAATGCCTTGGTAGATAGCTAGGTTTTCATTGTTATGCAACCATTGGAAACAGTAAGTTCTGCTTCCATATATTAATACAGGAATAAGATCAATGCCATATAAAACAACTCTTTCAACTAATTATAAACCCTTTACTTTTAATTCTATGGGGGAACATTTCAGATTATTTTATCTTCTATTAAGAATGAACTTGTGATTCTAAATTGGAACAGTCCAAAACCAAACAAATCCCAAACCCCAAATAACAGAAAAGGAATAATCAAATGACTACACAAGGAGAAAATCATGATTTCTAATTTGTATCTTTTCATTTTCGAAATTCAAAAGTCACAAGTTCAAGGATGAATGAGTTCAGTATAGTTCAATTTAAAATATGCTATTGAGCATCAATATGTCAATCACAGAAAGTAAAACAAAAATTATATATTATTTAAAAGAAGCAATAAAATATTTAGAAACATGTTATTTCACAGTAATAATAGAGCAAATGTTGGTTTAGAAATACCTAAATACTGCTATATAATTCATACACACACACATACATATATATCTATGTATATAAAACTCCTGCAGCCTATGAGGTTACCCATTTTAGAGAAGGGACAATTGAACCACTGATAGTTAAAGCAGCTTATTAAGGGTTTATGTCTCATAAAGTTATTGCAATGTTGTTTTGAATTTAGATAATCTTGCTTCAGAATTTATACTTAATTCACCTTTAACAAATGCACTGAAAGACTCACTAATTAAAAAATAAAACATCCTTGAGCTAATCTGCATATTCAGTATTATTCTAGTTAAATATCCTTTTAAAATTTTGTGTAGAGCTAAAGATGGTGATTTTAATATATTTAGAGTTGTAGAAATCTAATTATGCAAGATGCTTCTAAAGGAAATGAATGAGGTAGGTCTCCTTTACTACCAAATGTTAAGACTTTATAATGCTATAGTAGTATAGGCTTTGAGGTTTTAGGAGAATAGACAAGCTACTCATGTAATAGAACACAGAGACAGGAAGCTCCCCCTACTCAATACAGGGGTTTGAATTGTTAGAAGAGTGACATTGAAAATCTCTGTGGAGAGGTCAGCTACTCAGCAAGAAACTTTAGAGTAATTTTGTATAAGTGTAAAGATAAGAAGAGCGCCTTGTATTGAGTACCAGTGGTTATCAATATGGAATTTTTCTGTTCAGGAAACACTTTCATTTTTCACCTTGGGAGTAAACCTAGGCACGGCTGGAAACGTGAGGATGATCCTTTAGATATGATTTGTTTGAAGCAGAAGACAGGACTTGTCTCTTGTGAAATAGGGGAACTAGGTCAGGTAAGAGTCCTACAGGCTGACTCAGTGATGTTCNTGTTCTAGATAATAGGGGTGATGTTTTCATGGATGTTTATTTTATTATTACACTTATGGTTCACATACACATTTTGGGGGTTATTCTGTATGCATCAACATTTTCAGCACTAGATGGTAGGTAGCTATACTTTATGTCCCCCCTCCTTTTTTTTTAAGAAAGGGACTTTTTTTTTTAACTAAGCTGATCTTGAAGTCACTATGTAGTCCAGAATGGCTTGAACCTGTTTCTCCTTCCTTTGCTGGGATTATAGGTCTGTGTCTGATACTATTTATTAAAAAAATAAATTTTCATTGGTCTCCTCATGTAGCATAACTCCAATCAACTAAAAAAAGATTTTCATGAAACTTATGAAATAGTAAGTTTCTGTATGAGAAGTCCTAGCTTTAAAACAAAAAGCTCAGAATCCTTTGAGTTCCAGAGACTACTGCCTCCCAAAGAACATAGGCTATTGTCATTGCTCTTCGTCATCCACAATAACTTAATGGTATGAACCTATTGTTGAAAACACATCAGATACTTTGGTCACAGGGCATGGAGAAATTAAACNGGTACTGACCTTAAAACTTTCTTCCTTCTGGTTCTCTCTCACAGTGCCAGAAAGTGCCCTCCAGGCTGCTTAGAGAGAAAGTCATCAGTAGTCTAACCCAGATATGAACTCTGGGAGCTACAATAATGATTGGTATGGCTATATATGTCCATTTGTGCAATAGTGGCATGAATGTTTTGGAAGTAAACAGCTTTCCAATTGTGTTTAAGGCCTATGCCACAAGCAGGAATCCATATCTGGTACTATAACCCTGGCTACAAACTAACTCCCCAGTTCATGTGGTAAAGCATTAATCTTCAATATAATCCCCTTTTAAAAGAGATCACAGTGGTAGAGCCTTGATACAATATGATNTTTGTTTGTGTGTTTTGTTTTTCCAAGACAAGGCTTCTCTATGTAGCACTGGCTTTCCTGGAACTTGCTCTGTACACCAGGCTGCCTTGAACTCAGAGATCTGCCTGCCTCTGCCTCCTGAGTGTTGGAATTAAAGGCATGTGACACCATTACCCAGCTTAAGGTAGAGAAAGAGATACTAGGTCTGTAGCAAATAGAGAAGCGACAACAAGAGGACACAGTGGGAATGTGGCCATCTTTATGACAGGAATTGACCATCCAGAAAACAACATAGCCAATGCCTTGACCTTGGACTCCCAGGGTATGAAAATTTTAGAAAAGAAACACAATGTGTGGTGGTTGCAGATATCAGCTTGAGATAATACAACCTCTCTGTTCTGGCATTATGAAAGCCTGAATAAAAACTTGGGGATGGTAATTAGAGCTGAGTAGCTCCTAGACTGGACATCTCTGGTGAAATAATAGTCTTGGCGCCGTCTTTTCATTTGCCATTTTATTTCTTCCCTATTATTTCATCCATATTAAAATTACCATAATTTAAAACACTATTATAAATCATTTATGGGAAATCTAGAATTAAGTAGTTCATAATGTTGTCATGTTGAGTTGTAAGACAAGAAATTACTATAGCAAAAAAAAAAAATACCGGAAGATAAAAGATAAAGAACCTGTGTATTTATCCATTTTGCCTTAGTGCCTGTCTTAGGTACATTTAGGTGAGTTAAAAATCATTCAGAATCTTTAGCTTACCTAGAGGACTTATCTTAAAGTATTCTCACTAGACTTTGCCCTGGTAGGGATAAATACAACTTTGCTCTCATTGTTTTGTTCACTATGGATCAGCAGTGATACTGGGACAGGAAATGCCACTGAACAGTGCTCCCGTGAGGGACAGATAAGCTGTCATTGGAGTCCCAATTCACACAACTGTGTTTTTACACTAAAGCTTCCAGCCTGATGACAGTTATAGGAAGTAAATCTCACATCTGGAAATTCACTGGAGAAACATATGTATTTAAGAAGAAAAGAGCCACTTAGCCTCTTCATTAAAATTACCTAAAGAGGCAAATTANGAACTCAGCAGAAAACGAGATGATATTGTACACAGAGACTGAATAGCTGAATGGAATGATTGTTACTTTATGACTTGGAAGGACTTCTTAAAGTCGTCACAGGTAGCTTTTGCTCTTAGCACCCAACTGATTGTGTACTTCAGCTCTGGCCTTGAGTTAAATCCTTGAGTTAAATTATAAATAGATCTATGTTCCATCCTCAGCTCACTTGGCCAGTCATCAGTAATTAGTAGTCATTTTAGTTTCTGGTTGCTGTCTTACTTCCCTTAACTGCAAGAATCCCACTCTCTTGCCTTTCCCTGCTTCGTGGTCCATCTTTCTTAGACTCCTTTCTCATGGCTCTGCCTTTCCCTGTCATTACAGTGCCCCTTCTCAGTTCTAGAATCTCCTGGCTCTTCTCAGTCTACCTGGTTCTTGATTATTATGAGAGTTCATTTGATTCCTCAACNTCTTGAATAATTTACAAATCTAGATGGCTTGAAATTTTGAAGCCTTGTATTATGCATTTTCCCAGTTGAGATAGCCAACTGCCTGTATGAAATGTTCACATGGCTCTGATCAATAGGAAAGTATCTAAAACTGAACACATAACTGATTTTCCCTAACCATCTACTACCTAATGTCTTCTCTGTCTCAGTCAATGGCAAGTCCATCCTTTTAGTAATAGAGTGGTGGAACCATAATTCCCCTTCATGTCCAGTTCATCAGGAAATAATATTGGCTCTACTTTCAGAATATATCTACAATTATTATCCATCATTGCTCATCTAGGTGACTGTGAAGATGCTGTACAGGGCCAGGAATCACCTTCTATTACCTGTAGTCCAGTTCTAACACAACAGTCAAAGTGAAATTTCAAAATATGTCCATCCCTGTGTCTGCTCAAAACCCTAAAGCTTTCTTGTTTCACTCCGTAAAAATGGAAGTTGTGTAATTGCCTACACAGTGTTGTTTACCTCCTACTGTTTTTTTCTGGTGATTTCTATCTGGTGGCCATGATGGGTCTTTTTACTTTTCAAGAACATAGGGAGAACCCTCCTCAAGAATTCTGCCTTGCATCTTCTCTGTTCACTCAAAGCTTTTCCTGCAGATGTGAGTATGGTTCACCAATTTTATACCTTCCTTGGGCTCAATGAAGCCCACTCCAAGAAGGTATTTGAAATATCAGTTTCACTTTTTATCCCCAACTCCTGGAACCACAGATCCTTTTACCATCATCTATGACAGCCTACCCCTCCCACATCATTTATCTAGCTTACTATCCCATGTATTTATCACTCAATGAATTACCTGTCTCTAGTGCTGTGTAGTAAATGGAATAACTGTAGGAAGTTAAATAATAGGCCTTCAGAGAATCATATCCCAATATCACTTTATTTGTATAAAGCGTATTAATAGGTGTTAACCTAAGCTTGAGAAGACGAGATTGGTGTGCATTATGAATATGGGATGTAAATGTGATCATGAATATTCTTTCAAGGGAGAAACAGAAAGAAGGCTTGGCAGATAGAAGGAGAGAAGAAGATATACCCTATATGCAAATTGGAGTCATAAAAGCCCAGACAAAGAATTCTGTAGTCTCCAGAAAGTATAAGTGGCTAGGGGCAGATTCTTTCCTAGACCTAGGTCTCACAGACTTCTTCATTTCATCTCATGCAAGAATTTGGGACTTGCAGATTCCAGAACTATGAGGAAATAAATGTGGTGATAATTCATTACAAAACCCAGAGATCCTCAGACAATTCCATGGGAAGAATTAGCGTGTTATTCAGTGGCTGATTTCAAATGTCTGGTGCAATGTTTGCATCCAGAAAGCAATTTAACAAAAGAATAGTATCTGTTTTTCTCTTTATGTAACACTAACATTG
>LZPO01098387.1:0-16538 GCA_001675575.1 Neotoma lepida | reverse complement strand
AGAATGTTAGGGATTTTTAGATGTTGCCCTGTGGGAGAAAAAGTGCATTTATTTCATATGTGGAAAAGTATGGATGTTTGCTTAGCATTGCTCAACACCCCTAACCACCTCCTGTGTACTGGAACCATCTCCTGTGTACTGGAAGCCCTTTCTATGTAGATCAGAAAGGCCAGGATCTACTGCAGCCATTTCTTGGTGCTGGCTTTGAACTTTCAGACCTGAGGAATTGGAACATACCACATAAATGTGTAGCACTGTAGGTAGAATCCACAGCAGTGCTCAGATGAGTTACTGTTTTCCATTCTTCTTTGCAGTGTAGGTAGAATTATAACTGCAGGTATAGGAATGCATCTTCTGTTGCCAAGTTAAGCCAAATACTGTTTAGTTTAGGCTCTCACATTTTTCTAATCTTTCTTCCTGCTGCCTCTGTGTTAGGAGAGCACATGCAGCTGAGCATCGCTGCATGAATTCAATCTAGGAATTTCTCTCTAGCATTTTAACTTGTAGAGGTGAATGTTTGAGGATTAAAACCATTCATTATTATTTCATTTCTGCTCTTAGCAACAAGTTAATAAAGAATGTTAGACACAGCCTAGCACCTGTAGGAATGGTCTGATATTAGCTTTGGTGCTTATGAAACTACTCACGTGTCATTTGGATCTATGTTGTGTTTCTCTGTTCTAGCTGGATTTCATAAAAAGCTCTATACTGCTTTCAAGGAAAATATGATTAACAAAAATTTACCACATCTTCTAGTTTATAATTTTTTATCATTACAGAAATAAAAGCAGCTTGGACTTGAAAAGTTATAGGTGCAAAGTTCTAGATTGACTACTGGCAAGCTCTTGGAATGGTTAAATTCTTTATCTTATCTGATCCTGTTTCCCCACTTAAACTCAGAAACTAATAATATTCAGCCAGAAAGGCAAGGGTTATGGTTGGAGATAGTAACGTCCAGTCTTTTCCTTTAATAACTAGCCAAATGATCAAAGTAATTCTTTCCTACTTTTCTTCCACTGAGAAAACAAACAAACAATTGTTTGTAACCANTATATTCATGAACCTCTCAAAAGGTCATCACATGTCTTTTGAAAACAAGGAGCTGGCTGTGGTGGCCCAGTCCTATAATAATCTCAGCACCAAGGAAGAGGAGGCAGGAGGATCAAGAGTTCAAGGTCAGTGTTGATTACATGAGACATTTTCTATGACACCCCACCCACCCAAGCAAAACAATATGAAATGATAACGTGTTTATTACATAATACAAGNTAATAATTGGCTACCATTTTGATTATTTTAAGTTTCTTTTGGTATGCTTCCTGATAAATGAAAATAAAATATCACCAGTACTTCTAGGAACAAACTCCCTTGGATGGTGTCCAAAACATACTCATAGTCACCCTAGCTGAATTATGCATTCCAGGGGGTGTGTATCATACAGCAAAGCTCCAGTGTGCTATTCTTCACAGAATGGCAGAGCTGGAAGGGAATTAAGACAGGTCCAGCTCTATTGCTTTGTTTGCTTTTGTGTGAACAGCTATCGTTTTAAAACAGTCTATATTTGTTGGTCATTGATGATTTTGAAAAACAGTTTATTTGACCCAGAACTTAAAGGTGATTGTGGATATTTTAGGATCAGGGAAAAGGGGAAATGGCACCTAGTTTGTATTCTACCTCTGCCTTAGACACTTTGTGTAACCTTATAGTCTCAGAGACAAAGTTTCCTTATCTGTAACAATGAAATGAGACTAGATAGAAACCTGCCCACCCTTAACCTCTAATGTTCTTTGGTTAAAAGATCTAGAAGGCAAAGCAGTCCAGCTGCTACATGTCCTCCAGCTGCTCCATGAAATCCAGCTGCTCCATGAGGTGCTGCAGTATCAGCTGCTGTGTGCATTTGCTACCCCTGTGGTAATTGNTGTGTGTGCCTGGCTGGAGTCTCATTTCTACTGGGGTGTGTGGAGATGTCTGGTTTCTCTGCTTATTCTATCTTGCCTTCCTCAGCAGCTTCAGTTTCTAAGTTTCTTTTGTACAATATCAGCTTAGACTAGATGTCACTAGATCCCTATTTCTTTTTTTAAAAAAGGTGCTTGCTTATAATAGGGACTTGAACACCTAGGACCTTCTGGGGTTGAAGAAGTTGGGCTTGTCATTTATTTCTACTGTGATCCATGTTGCTCACCTTGGCAACAGACAGCACTGAATTCTCCAGCTAGTCTAACTTGCTACTAGTGTGAGGAGAGAAAACTTCCTAGACTGTGTACCCAGAGAGCAGTCAGGCTTCCTTGCTGGGCTCTTCTCAGCAAGGTCAGATGTGGAGGTAGAGATAGATGTCTTTCCAATACCCAACTCTAGATGAGGAAAGTCCGACCATGAGTTCATGAGGGAGGATGTGGCAATGACAAAGCCAACCTGGAGTTTATATGTTGTGTGAGAGTGATTTCTCAGGAAGTTCAGATTTCTAGATTCACTCTGAGGGCATAAAGAACAATTAGGTGTTCATGATGTCTGCTCAAGCTTTCAGCTTGTTGCATCAAAAACTTGGTTAAACGTGGCTTGGAGCTTGCACAGTAATGGATTTATTCTTGATTCTCACTATAAAGCTAACCCTTCAGTAATGGATTTCTACTTGGTTCTCACTATAAGGCTAACCCTTCAAAGATGAGGAAAAGGAGGAGGGGAAAAATAAGGGAGAGTTAGGCAAGGATGCATCTTTACTCCTGACTTGTGGAGAAACTAAACTACCTTTCACAAGACCCCTTCCAAATGATANACCTTCTTTTCGCAGTGTGTAGTGGGCAAAGAAATGCTGACTATCCATTCAGTAGTTTTCAAGAGCATGGCATGCAGAGGATTGAAGCAAATATTCAGGCAACTAGAGACAATAGTCAGGGTGCTGGATACTGAACCACTAGGTTGCTTCTAAGAGGGTCTGCTTACCTTTGCTCCTTCCAAGACTGTTTGGAGTCTGCAGGAATAAGTGTTGTTTGCATTGGCTGGCCTGAACACAGAATGAGCAGTGGAGGTGGTTTGAAGGCCCCGGCTTCACTTCACTTGACCTTTCTCATGGTGTTCTTAATGAATTTTGATGGGCCAGTTGCCAATGGAGGCTTCCAGCTGCTGACTTCCCCCATATGCTGGAGATCGTGTGAGTAGGGAAGAAGGTTAAAACACCTCTTTTAGCTAGCAATCCGTACCAGGCACCTTAGCCACCCTCGTCCAACAACTGGTGCCTGTTTGGAGAGGTTTTATGTTGTCTTTCAGGAAAGCCGTAGAGCAGTGCTTCGCTAACATAAGAGCAAGTAGCAGAAAGCGCCCTGAGAGTTCTCACACCAAGATTTGGGTTTAGTGCTTGCCTGCCTTCCTCTCTGCCTCCAAAGTGGATCCTACAAACGTCCGGGAAGGAGGCTGCCAAGGTGAACTGGGATAGACACAACTGAGTCTCATCAGTGAATGCCCCTTGTATTATTCAACTGCTTTGAATAGGGTGCGACCAGTCTTTCTTCCTCTTGTGCTTCAGGAAGCAGAGCGGGAAGCGCCCGGGTGTGACTGCACCGGGATGAGTCTGTCTCTTATACACATCTAGATGTGTATAAGAGACAGTCTCCAGATTGTTTCTCCTTGCTCAGCTCTCTGGCCCTCAGTGAGTCTGTGGTCCAGATTGAGGGTTAGCCAGCGGGCGCCGCAGGCCGGCTCTCCCCGCCCGGGACGCACCCACTCACACTCAGGAGCAGATGACACGCACACACAATCCCCAAGCGCTGGGCACAGCGATTCTGTGGGATCTCCAGCAGTTATGAGGATTTTAGAAATCACCCAGACAAGGAAACAAAGAGAGAAGCCTAGAAAATTACTTTCCTGAGCTCCCTCATTTCATTTCCCCACGAAGCCACCTCGCCTGCAACTGTGACTACCAGGTTCCCGCCAGGTTCAAGGTGTGGGCCGGCCACCCTGCCCCGACCCGGGTTGTGCAGCCCGGACCCTGCTCCAGTGCTGCGGGCCCCCTCTCGCCTGCTCCCCTCACCCCTGCGGGCCTCAGTGTCGGGTTATCTCACTCGAGCTTCACTTTTGGGGGGAAGAAGACAAGAACCGGAGGGAGGCGCTGAGGGGGGCAGCCGAGTTGCTATTTGTGGCCAAAGAATCTGCTTTAAAAGCAGCAGCGGCAGCAGGAAGGAGGAAACAGGAGAGGCGGAGGGAGGAGGCGAGACGCGGCCGGACCCCCCAGCCGCGCGCCGGAGCAGCCGCGCGCNAGGAGGAGGAGGAGGAGGGCGCGGAGCAGCGCGGAGGAGCGGGAGGAGCGTGGAGCAGCGGGAGGAGCGGGAGCAGCGGCGAGCGGCGGGTGCCGGGGCCGAGGACGCGGCGCTGGCGAAGGGAGGCGGGGCGCTTGGCTGCGGGGCCGGGACTCCCGCGGACTCGCCACTTGCGGCTGCCGCGCGGGCTGGGCGGCGGCGGCTGCGGGACTGAACAGCCGCCCGGAGGCGGCGCGGCCTCGGAGGGCTGGAGCGCGGTGCTGTTGGCGGCGCGGGCGGCGGCTGCCCCGAGCCGACGTGAGCAGGTAAGCAGTCCCGGGCTTGGAGCCCCGAGCCTGCCTAGCCCAGGACCGCGGTGCGCCCAGAGCCGCTCNGCTCCGTCCCCGGCGCAGCTAGGGGTCGGCGACCTGCTCCAGGCGGCAGCGGCCCGTTCTGGAGGGCAATTTGGGATTCTTTGCTCTGAACTGCGGCCCGAGAAGGAAAAACAGGAGAACACCCGAGGGTCCGCGGCTGCCCGCGGGAGGGGGATTGTTCNGAGCGCTTTTCGTGGCCGTATCGGAGCTCTAGTTCTGCTGCGGGAATCTGGTGTACTCACACAGACTCGTTCCGTGGGGAAGGAAACGCATAATTTATTGTAAAGAGTTGAAGTAGTAGGAAACAATTCAAAAAGAAAGCCACCAACCAAAGATCCTTTGCTTTCCTACACGTTGATTGTAGTTTTTTCATGGATATGTTAAAAACAACAACAAAAACTTGCCCTGCTTCCTTCCCCGCGACGTTCATTTTATTTTAAATCTTTAACAAGTGAAGTTAGGTTTTGTTCCGCTTAAATATTTTGTTGAACAGTAAGTATAAGCTTGGTATTCTTTAATCGTGCGTTCTAAATTACAAATAGTAGTGCCATTCTTCAAAACCCGGACTTTCACAATCCACTTGTGTTGTTTCCAGTTCGCCTCCCAGTGCTCTACTTGCCTAGCATCTCCTGTTGCCTGGGTTTCTTAGGCTGGATTATATCCCCCAGCCTCATCTACAATCTGCAACTTAAGTGCCCTGGAAGATTCCCGAGGGATCGCTGGCCCTGTATTTGTTCTTAAATTGTTTATCGTTTTTCTCTTACGTCCTGCTCCGATATTCAATGCTCCTGAACTAAGAGGCAACCGCTCACACGTTTTGAGCCTTTTAGTAACTAGTAACTGCTTAGGAGTCCACAGATTTGAGGTTGTAATGAGCTACAAATGAAGACTTTGGTGTATTCTTTTTGCCAGTCTGTAGCACACCTACGTAGACTTCCTTCACCCAGAGGTAATTCGATGGGTTGGCTATTTCTCTGTTTCAGTGTACACACCAAAGTCTCAACTTAATGAAAATCCAGGATGATATACCCAAACTCAAAACATTCTGATTTAAACGAATCTTTAGATGATCCCAATTGTGAAAGCACCGTTGATGTTCATGGAAAAGCTTAGTGGGTATTATATTCCTTTTGAACACTTTCTCTCCTGTATACCCCTGACAGACATCATAGCAAAGAGGAAACACATTTTCCCTGTTCTGTATCCAAATTCTTGAAACACATCTCCTAAATGGACAATAAAATTTCCCCTACCTCCTGCCTCCCATAATTATGTACTCTACTGTCCTTTTCAATGGAGCTAGCAATTCTGTGACAGATTTTTTTAAATTCACCCTCATGTTATCAGCTATTATTGTACTTTCAAAGTGTGAAATTGACAAGCTGGTCAGTTTCATGAATTCAGCTGTCAGATTGTGTCCAGTTAAAAATTGCTAAAAGCTGTAAATGTGCCTGCCTGGAATTTTCTTTTGTGAAGGAAAGACACAAGGGGATGGAGAATTAAAGGGTGTTATTAATTGTAAATATTTTAAAATAGGTGCTGTTTTGTAGGAAACATATCGAGATTTCTATAACTGAAGAGTGTCATTTAGATCTGTCTACGTGGTTTCAAATAATGAGCACTTATTATAAAACCCTTAGTAATGGTGATATAATCGAAATGGGATTCAAATAGGAAAGGTGGCCCTCAGATGTATTTTAAGGCAGTTGGGTGAGGTACTACTTTATAATGACATGTAAAGAAGCAGATGTGTCAACTGTTCTATTGTGGTGATTATATGGCAAAAATTCTTGGCCAGTGAAGTTGGACAATTAATTTAAGTAACGAAATGCATATATATACACACANATATATGGGTGTGGGTGTGTAGTTAGTTATAGATGCAAAACTGCTTAAAATAATGTATGCCATGACTTGACATGCTTTTTAAGATAGACACTCATTTAAAACCAAAATACCCCAAAGTCTAGAACTAAAAATTGGATTCCCCTCAACTGCTGCTATTTGCTAAGCCACTAGGGGCCTGTATAACTGTTCTTATATTCAGGAGACACCCTGCTATGGTTTACACAAACCCTTCCTAGAGAGACATGTAAGAAAAATTCAAGTAGGCAGTTCCGTAAGTTTTTTTTTTCTTTTTCCTTTTTGAAAACACCAATCCATGCTCTGATGTTAGCTGTGAATGCTAATTGAAGGATGTTTCAAGAATTTGTTTAGTTATTCTGTAACACTATGGTGGTATTAGGGTTTTTTTTTCTTAAGAGTCTGAAACAAAAAATTACTTATGCAGATTCCTATATTGATGCCTGTTTCTTAGTGTATGGTAAAATTAAACAAGAAGAAATGTGAATAACTTTTCCTAATTGGTCTGATAAGGATATGGTTTGCATAATGCAGGGTTGGAAGATAAATGAAGCGGGGTTGCTTTACAGGAAGTGTAGGCACAGATTGATGGTGTGATTAGATTGGTTGTNTAAGTATTGTGCAAGTTTGTGTAGAAGGAGACTCTGAAGCTCTGCATGTAGTTCTGATAGCACTTGAGAGAGCTGGACTGAGGATGCATTATACATATTTTAGTGTCAGTTTCGCAAATTTGAAATCGATCAGCTGTGCCAATCCTGATGACGTTAGGCAGTAAGGTCAGGTCTACTTACACCGATCTTTCGTTGATTTTNAGTTTTTCAAATTGGCATGGGTGATTCTTTGTAGAAGAGCACACTGTAAACATATACATATTGGATTCCTTTAGACCTGCTTGATCTATCATGCCANTGAACAATTCTGAATTCTAAAGGATTCCAAGGGTAAATGAGGAATTATCAACACCATCTTATATGAAAGATGCTACCCTATGAAGATGGATTTCTTCAAGATGGCTTTTTTTTAAAGCACCCCTCTCTAATTTAGTATGTATTTGTGGCTAGTTTACAGTTACAACTAGTTTGTGTCTTGAGAGCATTAGACTTATTAAAGGCTATTATCTTTAACATCTATTCCANTGGCTCTTGGTCCTAGTATCCAAAAGTTTTTCGGAAAGAACTTTGCCTTTGAGGTACGATACTCAACAGTGTGGCCACAAAACATATTGGCAGTTACCAGTCCAGATGTTTAAGGTATTGAATACAAAGATAATAATAATCAGTTTCCTAAAGGACCCAATGAATATTTGATTTGTCCTGTTTTTAAAAAATGACANTCATTTTTAATTGAGAGCATCAGTATGAGTAAGTGAGACTGTGTTAAACCAGGCTTACTGGGAATCTCTTGCTGCCTCAATGGATTTATTTAACTTTTCCGTGCTTAATCCTTATACTGTTCAGTCTCTTCGAGAAAGTCGCTAAAGAAAGCTGTGTAATTGTGACAGCACAAAGGTAATTTGCAGCCTCAAGCAAAATCAGTGCTTTAAAACCTTCTGTTTTATATTATCACTGATTTGCCAAGAAAGACCAAAGAGAGGGGTTATTCTCTGTAGACTGTGAGACTGAGGATCCCTGTGTAATAGTACTTTAGCTGAAGCAGTCTGCTAATGTGGAAGGAGATTGCTTAGATAGTATTTGCCAGTGACTTTTCTTAAACAGGCATCATTTGCCTAAGTGTCTGTGGTTTTAGAACACAGTGACATTTCTACCAAAGGACAGGTTTATTTGGGATTTTCTCTATGGATAATCTCATTTGCTTCTAATCAGGAGTTGATAATGCTTACTAAGACGTCATCCTTGGCTTGAGTATGTTTCAGCAAGGAAAGTGTACAAATTTCCCTTCTTTTTTTATAAAAAGGAAAAGTATATTTTAGTTCTTCACAGTTGAGCTCTCAGGAAGGACAGCTAAAAGAATACATGGCTTGCATTTACTGATTGCTCATCTCATAAAATTATAGCATCCAGTGTGAAAGTTGAGAATTTCCTTTGCGTTGTAAGTCTTGGCAAGGTCAAAGAGCAAATGTTCATATGTTGTAGCAGTCTCTGACCTAATGTCACCTAAATAATAATGCCATGACAAAATTGTGAGACTGGANCACAGTGAGGCAGCATTCTTACCAGACACATGCCATGAAATTACCTTGCAGTGTTATGCCCCTGGTTTCCCATTGAACAAATAACCCATACTTTTTGATATCAGCAGTTAGCTGATTTCATTTCTTTCATTTATTTATTTATTTGTAAAGACTTGGACATTAAGNTGACATTTAAAGTAACTTAAGATTCTATTCATTCATATTGCCACACTTCTCAAAGCAGGTCATGAGAAAAAATGACCCAAGATGATNCCTTCAGTGTCCTCCCTCTCAGGATAATTCAGTGGTCAATATTAATTAGTTTCTATTTGATGCTGATATATTTGATCAGTCTCTATCATTTTTTTTTAAAGAAAGCCTTTCCATGGCTCTTTAACCATGTTCTTCTTCTGTTCCCTAAACCAAATTTCTGTATGTTATAGGCAGTAAAATGACGAAAAAAAAAAAAAGATGACAATTTGAAATGCAAAGGCAGCTTATTCTGTCTGCAAGGGGCAGGTCATGGACAGGCAGGCAGGCAGTAATGGACTGACCAGACCACTTAAGTGTGCTTCTCTCTCCACCTGTGGCGATCAAACCCTGCTTTGCTCTACAAATGGCTGTGTATGGATGCGGCAGGCCCTTGCTTGGGCTTCAGCACTGACAACACAGTGTTAAGAGCTGAGTCCAACAGCGGAGNACCATCTGAGTCTAGGCTTTGTCTTAGTGCTTTGAGCTCACTGACCAGAAACGCTGCCTCACTTTGTTGAGGCTTTGACCTTCAGATAACAAAGTCAGGAGCTTCCCAGCCTTTCCCATTGCTATAACCTTCGTAAATCTGTCAGCTTGTTGAGATTAATTGAATTTATAAAATCTTAATTGTCTTTAAACAATAAGAAAAAAACNCGCCTTTGAGCTAATGTAGCAATAGTTAACTAAATTGAGATTAATGGATTGATTGTATATTTTTTAAGTGTTTCTTGGTCCTATTTTCAGAATTGTAGAAATTGTATTTTAAAATATATAGAATAATCAGCTGTTATCATTGGATATCAAGGTACAAGAGACCCCAACTGAATGCCAATCCGCTTCCAACCTTTTTTTTTTTTTCTTTATCCAGTGAAGAGATGATAGTGTTAGCTTTGCTCTGAGACAAACTCAGGTTCTCAGGCCTATCNCTTTCTGCTGGGGAGAGAGACAGCATTTCAGAGTCTGAGTTTCACCGTCTCTAAGGTGAAGAAAATAACCATCCATGTGTGGCCATCCAGCTAGCTCTGTAATAAAAATTTCTCTCATTTTTCAGGTTAAAAAAAAAAGTCCTCAGTGTAGTAGCCATACTAGTACTAGTGTAGTACTTCCATGCTAGGTGCATGTTTTATGGTCAATACCTATCTAGATCATCGCCTGTTTGTTTTAAATTGTGCTGTTTAATTGAAAACTCAGATCTGTTGGCTGTAGGTGTCTGTATATCCTTCCCCCTCCTCTGTATTTTACTGTGTTATTTCCTGTAATCACTGCAGATCCTAGAACAATCTTTCTTGCCCAGTGTGTTCATCGCAGTCTGTGCATATTAGCGTGCCTCAGTACACNGCTATCTCAGAAAGCTTTCAAAGTAAAAGCTAGAAATGACTTTGCCTAGAATGTACAGGGAGCATTTCCTTTAAAAGTCANGAATGAATTAATAGATTCCCAAGGATAGCTGTTGATGTGGAACTGCAGTTTAGGGAAAGAAATGTTTAGAAANGCAGTTAATTAAAATACTAAACCAAAATAAGTGCCTTTAAACAGTGCACTGCATCTTAGAAAGCTGCTCAGTCCTTGCCCAGTGCAGCTGTCTTTTCCTGAAAGATCCNGTTTCAAGAGCAGTGATGGATGGTGGGTGCCTGTAGCCAGTTGTGGGGTTTGCTCTGAGGTCAAATGTGTTGATGGAAGATACGAATTTACTTACTGCCGTCTGTCTTTCCCTAAGACCCACTGGTACAGTTTCACAGGAAGAAATTAGACTAGCCACATCAAATGCTGCTACAGTGTCCTATTATAGGTCAAAAAGACACATGTTTTCAGTGTTTAAAATGAAATTTTTTTCTCCATCCTTCCCAATGTTCTCCCCAACGAAAGAGACATATTGAGGGACACCAATCATTACTTTTTCCACAAGTAGACACTCAACTACATTCAAAACATGTTCCACTCCCTTGTAGTATTTTTAATTGAAATGTTATTAAGATTTTTAAAGGGGGAAAAACCATTATCAATTCAGACTTCCCTGGTTAAAATGATGGTTCAGTCTGATTCTTTAGATACGTGGTTTTATAACTTATTCTAATCTTTCTTAGGATTATTTGACTAGCAGAGAATAATCACCTAGAAATATCTTAAATATTCCGAATCTACTTACTGTTCATGTAATCATTCTTATTTATTTATTTTTTCCTTGCAGGAATGTAGTAGTTCACTATAAGAATAAAATATTGCAGATAACTTCTATTGGAGGCTTCTGTTGATGGGCGCTCTTCTGAACTCTTTCCTGTGATGTGTAGGCCTCTTAGCTTCCATCTCTGTTATAAACTCTTTGAATGCTGATTAATCTACAGCTTATTCAGACTCCTCCCCCTCATGCTAACTCCTGAGAATTCTTATCTAGTTAGCATAGAACCTACAATTTCTGCATAGATTACCCTGAAAGTAGGTTCCCTAACATCTATCTGTCAAGTCCGAAAATTTCTATCAGCTTGATACATCGTTGTAAATAAAGGACTTTCCTGCATTCCCAGCTCTGTTTTGTAAATTCGNAGTAATGTCATTTTCCTTTGCACCATACCTCATGTGATTTAGGCCTCTGGAAGGAACCTTGGTGTCATCCTTTACACTTCCTTCCTTCATCCTTGGTCCTATCCAATTTTGTAGCTCTATTCCTGGAGTTTCTTCATTGTATGGCTTCCTTTCCCTTTCTGACTTTACTGTGTGCGTGGATGCTCAGCAGTCCATAAATAGCTTTCCATGTTGTCTTAGTGTTCTTGCCATCCTTTTCTGAAATGNAGTTTTCCGTGTCTATACAATCAAGTGCTACCTACCCTTCACAGNAGGTNCAGTCCTTTGCAGCCTAATTTGCATGTCCAGCCTGCTCTCTCACCCAGGCCCCTGAGGGATNTTTTTTGGGAAGGAGTGGATTCTAAGCTATCCTGGAGGAGTCTCTGCTGTGGGACTCTCTGGTTCTCCTTCCTCCTTGTCTGTTGTGCCCATTTGTGACCATAGAAGCCTTCCTAAGTATTGCCTAGTCATCTAATGCTCAACTAACATGCTATAGCCTTTCCTTTGTATTGAATTGAATGAAGGAGATTTGAGTTGAATTTCACTGAAACCGTGAATGTGAAGAATAATTGTTCTATTCATTATAAGCCAATGGTTCTCAACCTGTGGGTCATGATCCCTACAGAGGTCACACATCAGATATCCTGCATGTCAGATATTTTACATTATGAGTCACAACAGTACAAAATTACAGTTATGAAGTAGCAATGAAATAATCTTATGATTGGGGGTCACCATAACATGAGGGACTGTATTAAAAGGTCTCAGCATTAGGGAGGTTGAGAACTCCTGTATTAAAGGGTCACAGTGTTAGAACCATTGCAAATATAAGCCTATCGTGATATGCTGGGGATATAGGAGATGAAACTTAGCTAGCATGTGTGGGTGCCCTAGGTTGGATCCCTAGAAACTCAAAAACAGAACTAAACAAAGCCCCAGAACTTTGAGATAGGCAAAATTCAGCCTTCCTTTTGGGAGGAAATGTCTTTCAGTATTGTTGACACTGCAGGTAAAATGATAGTGATCAGCGTGCAATAATCATGCTAGTGGTAGCTGCTGAAATGTACCGAGCACTTACCGTGGTGCAAGGCATTCTGCTTGGTTCCTTTCCTTCAGTATTATGTTTAATCTTTAAACAAATGCTAGTTAGATATTTCTATGTCGTGGGTTTACAGGAAGGGAAACTGATTAGGAGAGAGCTCAGGGTTAAGTACATAGATGTAATAAGGGTGAATCTAAGAGCCAGAATTTTAAATCAGGCAGTGTTAGCACCAAAACTTTATCTACTTTACACTTAAGCCCCTCCTTCTTGTGTACAAAAAAAAAAGTTAAAAAGCATATCTCACACATAGCAGGCAAGTTCAATCAGCAACATTTCTGCTTCTTTGGCACAAATACACGAAAAATATAAACATATGTAGATTCTCCGTGCTGTTTCTGAAGATTCTTTTCCTTACACTCTGAGAAACACTTTTCCCCACAGGGGTTTGGGCAGTTGACCTTTGGCTGTTGTTGCTTTCCAGCTCAACTATGTCATGCATGCTTTCAGGGCAGTGATGAGCTGCTGAGCTCTGGGCTCAGTTCTGGGCATGGTTAGGTGAAGGATCTGCACCAAAAATGATTTTAAAGTAATAAAACCTGGCACTTTCATACTACCCACTAGGAATCAAAAGCATTTTTATAAAGAGAAATATAAATCAAGCAGGAATCTCTGAAGAGCAGCCCTCCCTTCGAAGAAGTGGAGACTTGCCAAGGGGGTGATGCATAGGTGCTCTGTTTGCTGGCAGTTGGCCTGCCACATGTTCGTCTGGGAAACTTTTTGTCCATTAGAACAGCTTCTAAAATATTTGGTTTTACTGCTTTCCGAGTAATTTTATTATCAATAACAAATGGGCAAGTTGATTATTTTTTTCCTCCATGTAACCTTTTTTGTAGGAATTTATTTGTGCCTATCTTTTTGGGGGTGGAATAAATATTTCAGAGGACTATTTCTGGATAATTATGTTTTTCTAAAGAATAAAATTCAGGATGTTATATTTGTTTGATGATTTGGAAAATTATTTGTTTCTTTGACAGCAGGGCACCCTGAAGTTTTAAATCAGACATGGTACATAAAGTCACATGGAGAATGCTTTTTTCTTTTATGGGTGTTTTTGTGTCTTAACATTTAAGTCTTTTGGGTACAAGTTTCCAAAATTTTTCTTAGATTCAAACACTAGCCTATTTAGTCACACACTTTTCTACAAATTAATGTTTTAACCATAACCTCCAGGAAGTGTGAGGCAGCACTGACTTCTTTGTGCTGAGAAATCACCCACTTTTTGGTTCTTAATAAACGTCTGTAAATAAAAATACTTACACATTGAGAATAGCAAATTAATAAATTTTGTATTCATTCTCTCAGGTATGATTTTTAAACAACGGAGGCCTAAATATATTTGAATCTGACTGTGTTTTTAGATGCAACCTGAGTTTGATGTATTTTTCCACAATTGAGTTAAAGATTTTAGGAAAACGTTAATTTAGAAGTTTACAACTTGAAATATTTTCTTGTGAATAATCTCTGTGTATCTTGGTGGTACTTGAATACGCCTTAGCTTCCTTCACCTGCTTTGTCTGCACAGCTCCAGCGTCCTTTCCTTGGACTGCAGCTTCCTCCTTCATGCCTTTGACATCAATGCTATTGCTTTACTGCTCTATAGCCAGCTTGATCTGTAACAAATTCTATGTATGTATTTCTATTGATATTCAGAAAGTACCACCTTATGTGGGTAACATGTGCTGAGATTCTTCCACAGTTATTTAGAGCCTTTGTTGTTGTTTGAGACAAGGTCTCATGTATCCAAGACTAGCTTTTAACTTGCTGGGTAGCAGAGGATGACTTTGACCTCTTGATCCTCCTGCCTGTACCTCCTGAGTGCTGAGATTACAGGCAAGTGTCACTACACTTAGTTTTGGTAGCTAATAAATGATTTTTAAAAATAATACTTATAATGAAAAGTTAATAGATACTGTATCAGTCTCGGTTTTCATGCAAGTGTTGGTTAAGCTGATTTGGGTTTAACTTTTATTATTAACTAGAACATACTTGAAATTTGATCCTGTTGCCCTGATTATTAACCTTGAAATAATACTTAGCAAAGCCACCTGATTCTTGGTGTCCTTTCAAATGCTTTTTTCTTGCCCCCTTACCATCTGCATTCATTTCCTCTTTCTCTTTACCCACCTCAATGGACACATATTATAGCTTTGCCAAAGTCTTTGCAGTTCCCAATGTCCCTTTGGGACTCTTCTATAATCTTGAACATTCTCTGTTTCCACTTGAATGCTCTCTCATTTTCCACTATACACAGAAAACTCAGAGATGAATTAGTTCATGGTCCAAATCTTCCATGTTTAGGGTCTACAGTTTATGAGCATATTGTTGGTTCCTTTTCAGTACTTAATTTATTTTGTTTGAAAAGGTTCCACTTACCTAGTTGGTTACTAAACCACAACAAAACCAAATTTGAGTAGACTGTGTGTATCCACTCATATGCCACTAGACAAGACAAATCTGCCTTTACATCTGGCTGTGGTAAGAATTCCCAGATGCACTTAATTCTGACACATGGTCATTATTGAACCAAAAGCCATCGCTTGGCATGATTATAGCTCTTATTTGTTTTCATTTTAAGGGGCTTCATCCAGGCTGCCAAATGTACAACAGGTGCCTTGGTTTTATACTTGCCAATCTGTTGTTATTCAAATGACCGCCCTAACAGAGACTAATGGCATCTAATAAAATGATCTCCGTTCTGGCAAGCCAGGCTCACAAGCACAGGGGCAGTAGGAACTGCATATGCCTCACACATAGGTCCCTTGTTCATGTTGAACTATGGCTGTTTTCTCAAGCCCAATGTTACTTGAACATTTAAGATTGGATTTGTAGCATCCAAAATTATTTGAGATGTGCTTGCCGGGTGGTATAGGGACAGGCTAGCTGCTCCAGCTTATTAGTGAATGGCCATGTCACACCTGTAAGGCACAGCCGGGCAGTCTGTTCATGCTAAACAGCTGGCATGTAAGATGGCTTGTATTTCCTGTGGTTAGAAATTTGCCATACTGATTTCACAGTGCTGTGGGAAGACTCAACTGCTACCAGAGATAGCTAGTTTGTGAATAGGAGGTGATGACTACATGTTATAGTCAAATGATGTGTGTGATTTTTTTTTAGGGGGAGGGGGTTTTCAAGACAGGGTTTCTCTGTGTAGCTTTTGGAGCCTGTCTTGGAACTCGCTTTGTGTAGACCATGCTGGTGTCAAACTCACAGAGATCCACCTGCCTCTGCCTCCCGGTGATTTTGGTTTTATACTTTCTAGAAATAACAAATAACAAAATAATAAATAACAAAACTGGCCATGCACACTTGTCAAAAGTGTGAGTGATGGCATAGGTTGGAAACAGCTTTCACAGGGACACAAGTATGCATTAGTATGGTGTAGATTTCAGGGACCTCATTTAATTCTTGAGCTCACCTGCTCTCCTATTGTGAATTCATTCTTTAATGCATTGCCCACTGCAGTATGCAAGATGCTAAGGGGGTGTAGGGATGAGGGAAGCACTACCAACTGTAATTTTCACTGACAGATGTCAGAGATACAAAGTTTTATAAAACTTGAGGTACATCATCCTCACTTCCAATTGGAGGGCTCTGTGTTGTCAACTGGGAAAAGCATTTCACTAAATAACATGACGAGTTCCCACAGTAAGAGATGGGGAGCTAGATCTTTGCTGCATATATAGCTATTCTTCATTTTTACTTGTTCCACAGTTAACTGAGCTCATGTGATTTCCTGTGACCCAGCATACAGCATAGTTCTTAGGTTAGGACTTGCCTATTATTGGACCATCATTTTGTATTATTTATTCCCATCCTACTTGAAAAAGGATTTGTGGCAGCTATTAAATCATATGCTTCATTATCCCTAATAAATCATCTTAGTAGAATAGACATGGCTTATTGTACAGATGGTTAGTTTCTATGAGAAATGTTTAAAATATGCATTATCTTGGACCCATTTTCAATTCTATTTTGTCATGACTTTTATAAAATGATAGGACCCTTCAAGAAGAATACTAATATATATA
>LZPO01098386.1:10202-25631 GCA_001675575.1 Neotoma lepida | reverse complement strand
ATTACAGGCCTTTTCTTGATAAACTTAAAAGTATATTTATTGACTGTATGTATGTGAGCATACATATGATTACATGGTAGTTTTCAGAAACCTCTTTTCACTGTCTTTGTCTTGGTGATTGAACTTGTTCATCAGATTGAAGGGAAGCATTTTTACCTCTCTGGACCACATGAGAAATCTTTTGATGAAACACATGAAAGCATACTTTGTTAGAATGTTTTTAAAGCACATTCATGTCTAAAAAGTATTTGTGTCATTACTGTACGATGGTGTAGACAATACGCAAACTTGAAATCATGTGCCTACAAATAAAGCCTACTGTACAAGTCATGGGTTGCATTGTTTTCTGGTGTTATACCAAAACATCGTTGGCATTACCTTTGTATTAGTTACCATCAAGAACACAATGATAAGACTCACATATTTAAAACATTGAATGGGGATATATCAAACTTGTGTTCAACTGAACACTTTAGCTGAAATACATTCTTGGTGTTAGAAGGTACTATATATGCTACTTGAGGAGAAAAGTACTTATCAGTGTTTCCCCGTTATGAACCTTGTGACTGCATAATCTGACTGGCCTAACATATATAAGCAAAATTGGCACATTTTTGTTGGCAATAGCTAAACAATATTTGATTGTCTTAAAGTCAATTCCATTGTTAGAACTCGTACCTGACACTGTTATTGCAGCCAAGAAACTCAGATCAAATTAGTCATGGATCCTAGATAAAAAAATTATTATTCTGCTTAATGAACATGGCATTAAACTAATGCCATATTGTTATACCGATAGATTTTTGCATCACTCATCCTTCACTAGAGAAGCTTAATAAGGAGAATTGGGAGAACTGAGGCCTACCTGGGATTCCTTCATCTTAACCCTTGCATCAGGTTCAAGCCCCTACGAATAAATGAATGCACAGAGAACATAAAGGGAAGAAATGGTAAATGACTCTAGGGAAGAAGAAGTTTACAAGCATTATAGGATCAATGGCCATAAAATCACCAAGTCTGTGACAGCAAGGCCAAAACCCACACAAGCTCAAGACAAACAAAATCTCAGGTTGTAAAATGGAAAGTTGGCCCAATATCACAACTCCTTGACAAGAANATATGTGCAGTCCCTGGCTTCCAGGAATAAGAAAATCTGTTTTTCAATTGAGTAACACCAGGTATAAAAATCATTTTCAAAGACTTGTGTTCAGAAACAGTTGGTCAGCCCAAATGTTCCTCGATTTTTTTTTATGTATTTTCTGTTATTTTTTGATAGTGAGAATGAGACACTGCCATGGAATAATGACATTGTGTTAGTGTGGAAAAGGGATACTTTGCAAGGAGATCAAAGAAGAAAAATAAATTGTTCCAGAGGTATTGTAAAAATGTTCAAAAATGCAGAAAAACCATAATCACTGACATACAGGAAAAAATTCAGACATTTATTGGAACACAAAATAAAGCCCCACATACATTATCCAATTGCCATTGGCATACTAAATATTATCTAATCTCTATTCTGATGAAATGAGGGAAAATCATGTAAAATTCTCTATGTGCTAGTTCCTAGTATACAATTCTAAATGAAATTCTTAGGCACCGCTTCCAGTGAGTAGTTGGGCTAATCCCACTGCAGTTATTGTTTATTTCCTGTTTTGTACTCTATACATTGTTTCCTTCCAACTTACCTGCTTCTGTGCCTTCTGCTTCCTCTGTGTCCACAATCCAGGGTTCTTTGTTTTGTTCAAGATAAGTGATTAGCTCTGGTTTTGATACAGAAAAACCTGTAAAGTAGAGGAGACATATGGTAATTTATTTACATGATGTGGATAAGAGTTGGGTTCTAACACAGGTTTGGACTCATTGGATAAGAAGTTACATAAGGAAAGACTCATAAGTGAAATGTTATTGGTGCATATGTGGCAAGTGTTGTAGACTTTTAAGAAATCCATAATTTTAATTTTGTATATATTCAACTTTCCTTACATTACCCCATTACAAAAATAAAACTGTTGGAATCAAACTATATTCACACATTTTTGCTACTGAGTGACTGCAAAACAACAACATATGGGATTGAAGGGAGTATAAGGCCAAATTAAAAGATTGTTCAGAATAAGAAAATTTGCACTAAATATTACCACATATAGGAATTATTGGGAGCTGGGATTCATTGATAGAAAACAATTCAAAATACTAAAACAAGTTGCTAGACATTCCTCGGGCTAAGCAGCAATCATGAAAGTATTTATTCTTACCTACAGAAACCAGGTTGCTGTAGTTCTCCAACATGACCTCTCTGTATAAATTCTTCTGAGATGTGTCCAGGCATTCCCATTCTTCCTTGGAGACATTGATAGCCACATCCCTGAAAGTCAACGGAATCTGAAATGAAATTTAATTTTATCTTTGTTACCATTGTTTAGTCTTTTACTGGCCCCAGAATAGATTATTTAATTAAAGAACTTGCTGTGTTATCAATATTGAATTTGCAAGTTTCAAATGTTATATATTTAGAGGGAGGAAGTTGTGACATTTTCATGACATCAAAGTGCCCAACATCTAAACACTTCATGAAATATGCACATTTTCTTGGTGATAAATAATGTCTGAAGTTGTCCTCAGTAGGAACTCAGTTTCAACATTCATCTCTAACATCAGAAAATTTTAAATATTTCAGGTCATGAACTGATGTAGATAAGTCTTACTGGAAAATGAAAGAGGCATGAAAGAGTGGAAGCAGGATGTAGAACAGAAATGACAGTGATAATAAAGAAATTATATTAAAAATATAATAAAACTCAAAAATAGTTTTTTTAAACAGAGAGGAACTATTGTAAAGATTGAGAGCTCTGAAAATGAAGCATTTTATAGTGGAATGTCAACCTGTCACATCCTTTTGCATGCATTTACCTGAGAATATACCATATCTCCTTCCCTGTCCTTATGGATCATGTCAGGAAATTATCATAAATTTCAACTTTCTGATACTATTCTGTGCACAAAGTCAGAGGCACCTGCATTCCCTGCTACCACACTCAGAGAACAGAAAGCATATAAAACAATGTCCTCAATGACTTGTGCCACAGCAGAGGTGCAGAAACCATGAATTTTTACAAACAGATAAAACTTAGTTTCTCTTTTCCTGCATTGGGAGGGTCCATTATTCCACCAGAAAATGGAAATCTCTACAACCTGGATATGTGGCTTCAGTGCCCTGCTTTATACCATGCACAGACATTTTAAATTGATTCTGAACACAGCTGTAAGAAGTTGTAGTGACCCCTTCTTCACATTCAATTTCTCTGAGATTGTTAATTAAAACAAAACTGAAACCTGTATTTGAAATAGTGAATGGAATCTGAGGAGTAGCCCCAGCTGAAAGTGTTTCTTACAGTTGGTAAGTAATATACTTGCCCACAGCCATGGCACAGCAGGACATTGATACCTCAACAGTGTCTCCAATGAAGCATTCCATTTAGTTTCCATGTCCCATTATAAAATTCCATGATTTTATAGTTTTGCAGTGAGACAAATGATTAGATTCTCTCTGAAATTTAATTTAAACAGTGAAAATGCTTCTCTTGGATTCACTTCTAAATGCTGTATCTAAATAATGGCATTCCTGCACTCAGTTTAATACTTTTGGTTGTTTAGGAACATACTTCAACTCCAAACATCTAAATTTTCCTTCTTGAAACTTTTTGATTGTTTGTCACATCTACTTAAATATAAGTACACTTTGCTAACCAGTTCTCTATTAGTTCATTTGTTCAAAAATGTACTATAGAACGATAGGATGTAGTATTGCATCAGCTCCCAGGGGAGTGATTGTTAGCAGGTGTCAGCACAACAGAAAGACATTGCTGGTTCACTCTAAGCTTAGTATACCTAACAAAAAAGATGGAATAGACATTTTGAATGTAGTTACAAAAGAGAAGAATAAACAGAACAAAACACACAAGATAGGATAATTTCACATCACCTTATGAATGACAAATTCCATTTGGAAGTTTGTATTACATTAAAACACTTCATCTTAGTATATAACACAGTATGTCTTTCATAGAAATACTACTTTAAATATTATACATTGAAGGTAGATTGCCATCCTTTTTCATAGTGCCTCTATCTTGAAACAGTCTATTTTGAACAAATAGACACCTGGGCAAAAGGATCATGGAACATGGCTTCTTTCTCATTGATATTAGATGACTCAATTCCATTCTCAGTAGGACATGTGTATGCATGCTATTTTGTATATATAAAGGTTACATTATTCATTAATGCAGAAAATTTATACTGAAAAAACAATAAAATGTTGAGAAAACAGTGGAAAGCCGCATACACTCATGGGACATGCATTCAAAAGGCTTTACCTTGACAATCACTTCAGAAAAGAAAATAAAACTTTGTAAAAACTGAGAGGTAATTTAAAGTTTGGGATCACTGCAAAACAGTGTTTCTAGGAGAACAGTCAATAAGTCCCACCTCCATTCATACATTTACCTGAGAAAAAGTCATCTCTCTTTACTCTTCTGTGTGGATCCTCTCAGGAAACTTTATCTCAAAATTTCACCTTCCTGATAATATTTTGCATTTCAAAACAAGAAAAGCTCCATATACTTTCTATGACTCTAAGAAACTGGAAGACATAGAGCAAAAAGCTCACTCTGTATACTATAACAGAGCAGAGATGTAGAACAACATGAAATCCGAGAGGCAGACAAAACTAAAGTTTCTGCTTTCACGCATTGAGGTAGCTAGGCTGTTTGGCCAACACCATGAATGACTTTAGTATAGACCTGAGAACGTAGTTAAATTTGCCAGCTACAACTAGCAGAGTCAGGTTGGCATTTCTAATTGAGGCTGAGCACAGCTGATATAGAGAAGAATTAAGGACCCNTATATTCTCTTTCTCTGTGGTGGGTGATTAAAGCAAAATGAGATTTTCATGGAAGATAATAGACAGTATCTGTGGGGTAGTCTCATATGAAAGTACTTCATCAACTGGGTGAAAAATCTCTTTGCCTGTGTCCATGAAGCTCGAATGCAAGGCATTCCCCTCTAAAGTCTCCACTGAATTTTCCCATTNCTTACTTATAGTTGGTTATTTATAATACTATGATTCTGCAACTTTGCAGTGAGACCCACGATTAAAACTTTTCATTATTTTCACAGTGACATTACTTCATCAAGGGTCAGAGTTAAGTAACTATGGGAGAAAAATAAGAAGAACCAGGTGGTATTCTTTACAATATGTGAATTCCCAGAAACCCTCTAATACTGTAAGATTTTAGTGAAGAACATTGAATTCTATCCTCTAACATCATTGTTTTTGTTGGCAATTTAACGTATATCGATGGCTACAAAATGCCCTCATATTTAAGGATGCTTTGCAAAACAGGACTTCATTAATTTAATTACAAAAGGAATGAACTGAACACTCCCTGGAAGTGGCATTGAGTACATAGANATCTGCTCACATGCTCAGTTTATCTTTGTTTTCTTCATGAATTACATAGTAATTACTCAAACACCCCATTAATATTTGGAAGTAACTAAGCAAACTTTTAATTTTTTGTCTTTTTCTTGCACTAAGGTAAGGTATTTACTAGAATCAGGGCTGTATGACATGCATGTCTCTGTGTAGAAAGGAACAATGCACAGGAACTCCATGGTGTATAAATGTCAGTATTCAGATTTTAGTTAATACAACCTGTGAATACTTTTTCAATGGTATTCTAAGGAACATCAATTCCTCTCATTAGAGAGGAATTTTAAAAGCTATATACAAAAAAAGCCATAAAAACTTTTTTTAAAGCCATAAACAAGATTAAAAGGAAATTAATCCTAAACTGAAGACGGTGCAATGACCTTGTTTGGATATAGAATTCTGCATCATAACCCCCTTCTTCATAAATGAATAAATCTCTCACCACAATCCAGATATGTATACCAAGACTCTGCACAAAGAAAACAGACNNGAACCCAGAGTAGGAGGAAGAAAATAAAACTAGGACTAGAATTAAATGTAATCAGTTTAGAGAAATAGACAGAAGCATCATGATGACAAATAATACCAGCTATGTACTTCTTACANTGAGCATAACAAATAACAACTACGTTAATTTCCTGTACTTTNNCAGAAATTTATTTGGCAGCAGCCTGCAAACTAATAGCTTCTTATGAGACAAATCTGGTATCTGAATTGCACTGTTATTAGATGTACGATATCAACTAGTCTCTGACACTACTGTATCAATTCCACCCTTGCAGAAGGCACATGAGACTCACTNANATTAGGTGANGAATCTNCCTGGCCTGTGAAAAGATTCATTTTTTAAACCAAGCTTTTACCATGAAGTTGTATACCAAAGATTATTGATTTAAGATCAAGGAGAACACATGTCTGGGACAATTTGACTGGNTGTGTTGTCCTGAAATTAACACATTTCCATTCATGGACATAAGGCAGGGAAACACTCTAAGAGCATGGCANNCATATGCTCCNNTAGGCTTGAGTTAATGCNGCNTCTTTTCTTCTAATAAACTGGGATTTCCACNTTGGTCAAACTGCAATTGGAAGTCATTTCAAAGACAGGAATAATCTATTCCTCATAAACTCTTNCTCCCCTTTTNCTCTAAGTTGATCTTTATTGATGGCTCCTAATATTACAGCTGTGAGGAAAGGAAGAAAAATCATCTGAGCTAGTTTGTGGTANATTGGAAACAGAAAATACTGTGTACTTTTTTTGAAATTTTCATAAAAAAGAAAAATATGCCTCCATACCCACACAAAACAAGTTTGCACATGATTAAAATCAGACACATGATAAAGCAGGTATGCAGTGAACAGATTCTTACATTATTCAAGGCCGTACTTCAGCATAGAGACCCACCAGTTCCTTGCACGCTGTATTACACTTCATTGATACAATTAAGAGAGGACCCAATATGGTTGACATAACTTGTTCCATAAAGACCCTTCTCCTTAACATGTGATATAGTCATTTGTTATACAGAACCAATGTTTTCTAAGGACACACCTAACTCCCTTCACACTGTGGCAAGGAGCTACAACACAGAAACACACACACCACGCAAACATGGGTACACAAAACATTAACAAACAGAAGCCCCATACACTAATCTAAACTGTTGAATAATTGCAATTACGGAGCACACTGCTTTGCTGCATAGGTGCGATCTTTAGTATCTCTTGTCATGTGAAAAATACTCCATTTTGAATTCTCTGTGTGATTCCAGTCTTTGAATATGACTTCGTAAATCCACATTATACTCAATTCACAATGTGACCATTAGAAACAGAGAGAAAAGCACATGTTATGATAAGTCAGTGGATTTTGGCTGTGTTTCACAAACTCTCCAGTCATGATCAATGAAGAAATCTACTAATACAAGATCCATACTCATAGGAAAACTGGCATTGCATGAGAGAAACCCCACAAAACACACTGGACACTAAAATATTTGCTCGATGATGTCAAAGCTGTTTAGAGGAAAAACAAGTCTGTGTAAAATTAAGCTAATAAAAATAATAATAACCAGAACAGGATAATCATATTTTTATGAAGATTGAGATAATTTTGAAAGAGACAAAATAGAAAATGATAAAACAGAACAGAGGGAATTGAGGATCACAAAAAAGTGAGGCAGTCATATAACCTGAGAGAAGTAGTGGTTCTGATGCCTTTTCTGCTTTAACATGACAGTTGAGAGTAGTTGTAAATAGGAGAGGCCTAACAATGAGATCATAACTTCATGAGATAAAGGCTTAATCCATGCATATGGCATAGATCTCACTGCTTCTATAAGCTGAGTTATCTTTTGTGCATGTGCTCCATAAACTATTAAATGCTGTACCAGGGCATAGCAAAAATTGAGCTAAGTATCCTTGGAGTGAAATGCCACAGGCAAGGGTTCAAATCAGCTTCTCTTCATTTGAGACAATTTTTCTCATTGCTCATGAAGTTATGTGATTTCATATGATAATTTAGGTATACACACACCTACCTATATCCACATGAACACACAACATGCACTTAATTTTCTGAGGTTTCTGTTGTAACCATCTGTTTGTGTAACCCAACTCAGTATTTCTTTTACTTATTGAGTTTTCTGTTAATGTTTTAGTTAGTGGAGGTCTTATTTACAGTCCAAGAATTCACTTATATATTGACAACAATCAAACATTTCACTCAAAGTAAGAGGAAATAAGCAAAGAAAAGAACACACTAGATGTACTTCTTATATCATTTAAGAAGTAGAACTTTCTTTACAGAATAACTGCAACTTGAGTTACAAATATACCTCCAGTTTTTCATGTTTGGGTGGTTTGATTTCTAGTAAGGAATACAAAATTTTTTCTACTCTTGGGAATCCTCTAAGCTCCAATGTCACACATAATCATTGGTAAAATCAACATGATGTATTCTACAATTTGAGATAGGGAGTAAGATTAAGGAAGTATTCAGTGAATTTTTATGATACCAAGGGAAAAGTATTCATTCAACTTATACAACACATCATTCTGTTAAGTGAATAAAGATGGACAATAATCTTCAGTAAAATCATTGTGGGTGAGGATACATGATATATTTTGTATTTATATTATGTATGAAAAGACCCTGTGTCACATAGATATATTGGATCACACTGGGCATTTGCATTACTTTCACTATGAAATGAGTAACTTGTGAAAGTTTAAAGGTGTGAATGAATTTTCTGTGACAAAGATAATTTTACAACGGGCACTGGTGGTGCACGTCTTTAATCCCAGCACTCGGGGGGCAGAGGCAGGTGGATATCTGTAAATTTGCCAACAGCCTGGTCTACAAAGTGAGTTCCAGGACAGACTCCAAAGCTACACAGAGAAATCCTGTCTGAAAAAACCAAAAAAGATATTTTTCCTTTATATTATTAAACTCAAAACAGTTAATAAAAAGAAATTCAGCTGCCACAGTGATTTAGCATTCATATTTACTTGAATAGAACTCTCATTTTAGCTGTTGCAACATTCATGTACATTACTTGAGGAGTCATTTTGCCAATTTCAGAAATGCATTCAAAGATGCTAGGCTATCTGGTTTCTAGCTTGAAATTTCCTTAACAGTACTCGAAGAATAAGTTACACCTTGCTTATTTTTGCTTATATGTATATTTATGTACATAACCAGTTTATAGAAAACATACAGTCATAGTTCTTAACCTGTGGGTCATGATCCCTTTGAGGATCCAATGACCCTTTTCCAGGAGTTGTCACAGACCATCAGAAATATCAGATATATACATTAAAATTCATAACAGGAACAAAATTATACTTATGAAATAGCATTGAAAATAATTTTATCATTTAGGATCACCAAGAAATGAAGAACTATATTAAAATGACAAAAGATTAGGAAGGTTAATAATGACTATCCTACAGTGAGACTCATCAGTAATCAATATACAAACAATATCGACTTCATTTTTGTCTGTGTGTTTGTATTTATTCCTCTAAAAATTTAATAATTTATTATTTCATATGCTGACAGCAGTTTCCCCTCCCTCCTTCCCTCCAATTCTCTCCCCAATACCCCTCCATACCCCATTTCACTCCCCCTCAGTCTCTGTTAAGAAAGGGGCCAACCTTCAATGCATATTAGCAAAGCATGACATATGAAGTTGTTGTAAGACTAAGAACCTCCCCATGTAATTACACTAGGCAGTGCAATCCAGTAAGAGGAATAGGCTTTAAAGAGCCAACCAAGCATTAGGGAGAGACCCTTCCACCATTGTTAGGAGTTCCAAAAATAGGCAAACTACAAAACTATGACATATATGTAGAAGGCCAAGCTCAGTCCCATGAATATTCACTGGTTGCTAGGTAAGACTGTGCATTCCTATGAGCAAGAATGGAGGGAGGAAGGATTGTAGAAACCTGGGGGATCAAGGAATATCTTATCTCAATCAGAAAATAGAAACACAATTTACTTCAAATAATCATGTTATCTCCTTCCTTTGGACTTCATAATATTGCTCTTTGCATATGCTTATTTCCACTGTCATAGTTTTCTATAGAACNTAGTTTTAATTTTAATGATGTTTTTATCAGCACTGTCATTTCCAAAATAGCTAATCTTCACAGTACTATACTCATATTAAATAAAGATACATCTCATTGAGGCAAATAAAAATAAACAAAATGTATAATTCATTTATTTGTACTCATAAAAGCAAGAATCAGTATGCTGTTAAAAAAGAATCTAACACACACTGTACAAAAGCTAAAATAGTGGAAATATAATATTAATATAGAATATAATTATATTGTACAAAAGACAGTATCATCTTCAACAAATTGCATAAAATAATTATGTTGCTATTTGGACTTTGCAGTGAATAATCATCTATTAGCAACAATTCTTTTGTTTCACATTGCTGTTGCTTTAGTATTTTCAAACGAAAATGACTTGTAATTAATGAGAGTTGATGTTTTAATAAAACAATATGCTTAGCTAATTTTTCAATATGCAATTAGTAATTACAAGGTCTACTTCTGAATAAACACTTCCAAATTTATATCAAGGGTAGGGCTTCCTGGGGATTCTTGTGAAATTGAGTAAGGAGTGAATATTGATCAAATATTTCATATATGCCACATATTTAGAAGGAAATTTTATTGCATAAATATAATGATACTGAAATAAAGTTGAAAATTCTTAGAGAATTTCTTCGAGATTCTTTCTTATGAGTTTTCTGATGTCTTCTGAGTTGAGAGCATATGAAAAGCATTTTCTACATTTTTCATACTTGTAAATTTTCTCTCTAGTATGAGTTCAGGGAAGGTAAAGAAGTGTTGAAGATTTGGTAAAGGAATTTCCACATTCTTTACATTTATAAGGCTTGAATCAGATACGTGTTCTGTGAGGATCACTGGCAGATGAGCAATGGGTAATAGACTTGATTAATTTTTAACATTTCTGTGGTTTAACTCTAGTATGGATTTTGTGATGACCATGAAGAGATGAGGCATGCCTAAAGCACTTTACACATTCATCACATTTATAAGGTTTTTCTCCAGTATGGATTCTCCTATGACGTTGTAAATTGGAGGAATGGACAAAGGACTTTCCACATTCATCACATTTATAAGGCTTTTCTCCAGTATGGATTCTATGATGAACANAAGTGATGAGACATACCTAAAGCACTTTCCACATTCATCATATTTATAAGGTTTTTCTCCAGTATGGATGCTCCTATGACACTGAAGAATGGAGGACTGGACAAAGGATTTTCCACATTCATCACATTTATAAGGTTTTTCTCCAGTACGGGATCTCCTATGACATTGAAGAATGGAGGACTTAACAAAGGACTTTCCACATTCACCACATTTATAAGGTTTCTCTCCAATATGGAATCTATGATGTACATGAAGAGATGAGACATTTCTAAAGCACTTTCCACAGTTATCACATTTATAAGGTTTTTCTCCAGTATGGATTCTGTGATGAACATGTAGAGATGAGCCACTACTAAAACACTTTCCACACTCATCCCATTTATAAGGTTTCTCTCCAGTATGGATTCAGTAAGTGAACATGAAGAGATGAGCCTTTCATAAAGGACTTTCCACATGCTTTACATTTGTAAGGCTTCATTCCAGTACGTATTCTTTCATGAACATGAAGTGTTGAGTTCTCAGTAAATGACTTGTCACATGTATAACATATGTAAGGTTTATCTCCAGTGTGGATCCTCTCATGAGCTTGAAATTTTGAGGCCTTGTTGAATGACTTGCCACATTCTTTACATTTGTAAGGTTTCGCTCCAGTATGGATCCTCTAATAAATATGACGTGTAAAAGACTTGCCAGATGCTTCACATATGAAAGGTTTTTCTCCAGTATCGGTTCTCTGAGGAAGACGAAGAGAAAACCCAAGGGCAAAGAACTTACTAGACTCTGCACATTTGAAAACTTTCCCTTCAGTGTGAATTTTGCAATGATCTGTATATTTTGATGCACATGAAAGGAACATATCATAATCTGGACATTTGTGTGATTCTTTTATCATATGAATCGTATAATGTTAAGTGCTGATAACTTAGAAAATAATTTTCCACACTTTTTACATTTGTACATTTTTTCTCCAGTACCAACTATGTTAGTTCTAAAGAGGTCTGGCATGTCCTGTAACTTTTCTCAAGTTTCTTATATTTTCGTTCATCACTGAATCTTGGATTCCCCCCAGGTTTTGAGGGGTGAGTGAAATACTGTCTATATGGTTTGGATTTTGGTCATTTCCCTTCAGTGTGGCTTGAATCATTTTCAATATTTGAATGGAAATTGCAGAATGTGAATGGTAATGATGCAGAATGAGCTTTGTGAGGAGAAGCTGGAACTTGCTCATCTATTCTGTCAGGAATGCCAGTGATGGGTGCTGCATAAAGATCATTTCCATCAGCACATGCTTCAGGCTCTTCATTGTCAGATCTCCATGCCCAGAACTTCCTTATGTGTAAGTCACCAAGGCTATTACATCCACATTGTCCTGATATTTCTCTTTGGCAAATACTCTGTGTATGCTCTTTTGGGAAAAACTCGTGAATGGGATAACAAAACAGAGCTGGAAGAAATAAAAGGCAATTATTATCTAACTGTGTAGAAATAGACAAAAATAACATAGAAACTTTTACATAAAATGACACCAATATGTGGGAAGTAGCAAAAAGATGAAACACAGATCTTCAGCACATCTTCCATAATTAGTGTCCAAATATGATGAACATGGAGAAGGAAATTTCATGAACTTGTAATTTATAATAGGTCAAATTTGAAAGGGTCCTCTTTAATCAGGTCATGTAACCAATGACTGTAAACATAATTGTTACAATATGAAATGAAACTATTAGTTGTTATTAAAAATATTATGTTCACCTGGAAACTTCATTATCAATTTAAATAAAAACATCCTTTCCAAAACAAATAAATAATAAAATGATATAAATAAAAAATATATAGATTTTCTATGATTAATGATTTTTAATACATGTTAATAGGTAGTTATTCAAGGAGAGTCATTATTAAAAATAAAACAATAAAATTATCATGAAAAACAAATATGCCTGTCAGGTCAATAGAGCTTTATGGACCTGAGGAGAGAGTGCTTCAAAATATCCACAATAACATCCATAATTCTTTTTTTTGTTAGTTTTTCAAGACAGGGTTTCTCTTTGTAGCTTTGGAGCCTGTTCTAGAACTCATTCTGTAGATCAGGCTGCCCTTCATCTCACAGAGATCCTCCTGCCTCTGCCTACTTAGTGCTGAGATTAAAGGTGTGTGCCACCACCACCACCTGGCTCATTGATAATACTTTAAGACTTTCATGTCTTCAAATGCTTAAGAATATCTCAAATTGATAAAAGACTGGTCTTTCATTTCAGCATTTGGAAGTCAGAGACAGGTGGATCTCTATGGGTATGAGGACAGCCTGATCTACATATTCAATTCCAGGCCAATCAGGGCTACATGGTTAGAGACCCTGTCTCAGAAAAGGGGAGGAGTGAGAAAAGTAAATTATATGTCCATGAAAGATAAAGTGCCAAAAGAGTCTCTCATTAAAATTGGCCCAGGGTGACATGAAGATGAATGTGTTTCTCCTCTGTAAAAGTAATTGTCAACAAGTCAAACTTTTATCTTGTCCTCAGTATCTCCTGTCCTAATGTAATTGACTGATAGACCCATCTCAGATGGGCCATCAATGTGAATCACAGTTTGACTTTTTCTTAAAGTGCTCTTCACTGACTTGAATGCAGAATATGAATAGCGGCCAGAGTGGATTACAATCTGTTTTTTCCTTTAAAGTCTTAGAAGTCCAATATGTTTGGGTTCAGAAAAACAAAAAAGCAAGCTGGGCAGTGGTGGCTCATGCCTTTAGTGCCAGCACTCACGAGGCAGAAGTTTTAATCACAGCACTCAGGAGGCAGAGGCAGGCAAATCTCTGTGAGTTTGAGGCCAGCCTGGACTACAGAGCAAGTACCAGGACAGTCAGTAACTACACAGAGAAACCTTGTCTCAAAACAACAACGACAATAATAACAACAAATTGACAAAAGACCTACTGAACAAAATTTATGTTTTCAAAGTGGACTGAAATGTAGAATTCTATTTCAAAGTAAAATATCAGAACTCAGAGTTTACATGTGAAATTCACAACTTTTAAAAAAATTTATATTTAACTTAAATATAATTATATCATTTCATTTCCAGGTTATCTCAGTCACTTTCCCTCCAACCCTTCCCATATATACAAATTAATAATATAACCTCCATTTGATAATTGTTACTGTTATGTATTTATGCATATATTTTTTCAAATATACATATAAAATATATATAATTTCAGAATGTTAGTCCAAATTTATTGTTAAAGTTTATATAATTTCAGGTCTCACCACTTTGCATTATACAAGCAACAATGGCGATAACCCATGGTAGAGGGTAATTCTCCTTGTCACAGCATTCATTAGGTGTTTATAGTTTTTTGAATAGTGATTGGAGATAGAGGGACACTATGACTTGGGAAGTAGAAATTCAGGAGAGTTCTTCAGTTATGATGGAAGGAAAGTCATTACAAAATTTGTAGGGACGGCTAGGGGCGTAGCGCGCTGAGCGGGGCTCATGTCTAAAAACTAAGTGCCATTACTGTACGATGCTGTAGTCAATACTCAAACTTGAAATCATTTGCCAACAAATAAAGCCTCCTGTACAAGTAATGGATTGCATTGTTTTCTGGTGTTACACCCCAACATAGTGGATATTCCCTTTGTAACTAGTTACCACCAAAAACCCAATGATAAGGCTCACATTTTTAAAACATTGAATGGGGAGATATCAAACTTGTGTTCAACTGGACACTTCAACCCAACTGAAGTACATTCATAGTGTTAGAAGGTACTATATATGCAACTCAAGGAAATCAGTCTTTCCCCATTATGAACCATGAGACCACATATTTTGACTGGCCTGAAAGATATGTGGAAAATTGGCACAGATGTATTGGCAATTGCTAACCAGTAATTGATTATCTTAAAGTCAAGTTCATTTTGGAACTCGTACCTGACACTATTGTTGCAGCCAAGAAACTGAGACCAAATTGTTTGTGGGCCCTAGATAAATAACTATTATTCTTCTGATTAATGGACATGGCATTAAACAAATGCTATATTGTTATAGCCATAGATTTGTGCATCACTCATCCTTCATTAGAGAAGATTAATATGGAGATTTTGGAGAACTAAGCTCTACCCGGGATTCCTTTATCTTAACTATTGCATGAGTGTTCAGGCACCAATGAATAAATGGATGCAGAGAGAACATTAAGGCAAGAAACGGTAAATGACTCTAAGGAAGAAGTT
>LZPO01098385.1:8873-25649 GCA_001675575.1 Neotoma lepida | reverse complement strand
GAAACAGAGAGAAGGAAGGAGGTGTGGAAAACAGAGGGATGGGAGAAGAAAGAAGAGGAAGAGACAAGATGTAGAATTGCGTTTTGTGATACTGCTGAATTCAAAGCAGTGCAATAAATAATACATATTTTCTGACTCGGTCGTGTAGTTGTACCAGGGGAGATAGAAGGGCCACCAAATCATTTACTAGGGAAAACATAGCTTTAAAGTGGGGCAGATAGTTCATAGAAGAAAGTATGTACATTTCTCAGGTTGTTTCTTCTGATGTGCGATGGTTCAGTCCTTCAGGAGGGTTCAGTCCTCTTTCTTTGATATGAAGGGCTCAGTTGGTGAAATCACTATGTTACTTAAATGGGAGATTATATAAGATTGAAAACAGCGACCTAACATTATTGTGAGCATAATGCACATTAAAAGTGATTTAGGTAAATATAAATTAGCACACATAGGAATTGAACCAAATATTAATTTTACTAAGTAAATTCTACAGATGTTTCTGCATTTGGTATTGTCTAATATTTAACTATTAGGATATCTTTCCCAGACTGGTAGGTAGGAGTTTAATATCCACGCCTCTGGATAAGTGTGAGTTTATGGATTCACAAGATAGTAGAAGCAGAGAAAGGTGTTGCTTCACACTTTCAGTATTAGCTAGTTAGACTAATTTTGTCTCCCNTCTTAAAAGTAAAAATCCAAAACTTTGAATTTCCTTTCTCTGTGCATTGAGGTGTGTACATTATATTTGTCATTATTCTCTGATTAAATTTGGCAAGCTAGATGTCTGCCATAAACTTTAGAAAAGGCCTCCATATAAAATCAAATGGTTTTCTGACACAAACACGGCAATGGTATTTCTGGCTAACTTATTCTGAGATCTTGATTGTGCTTACACTTATTGTTACTATTCCAGCCACTAGAAACCATCTGAATGGCAAGCTTTTGAGACTTTTTCACAGGCAATTTCTCAGGACTGGATGGGGCTCAGTAAGAGCATAGGCTCAACAGGAGTGAGACACTGGCTTCAGTCCCTGCAGTGAAAAACAGAGGGGCAAAAGCACTTTGACATTTGTGTCTTCCACTTTCAGATTGTGTGAAAACAAAGTATTAGCCATATGGAAATGCAATAGAGCACTGCTTGCTTCAGGTCAAGAAATATTTCAACATTTTTTCATTTCACGTTTTTATTTTTGTTTCTCAGGAAGGCACTAATCACAAAAAATGGACATTTTATCTGCAATTACAAAAAATAAAAACTTTGATTTAGTAAACACTATCTGTGATGTTGAGGCCATAGTGGTATGGTATGGTCTTTGCATCAAAACTGTCATTTTAANAAAGATATGTAAACCCAAATTTCACATGTAGGTAAGATCTACTTCCTACTGCATTGGTTTGACTAGTGACATCATGTTGGTACAGCATGTTTAACATTTAGTATTAATTCTACTTTCTTTGAATGTATCTATCTGGAATAAAGACAAATGTTTCCTCTGTACAAGAATTGTTTTGACAGATAGACATAGAAGATAGAGAAATCTATCCCTGTGTCTGACTGGAGCTTTTTCCCACACAGATTCCCTGTAANCAGGAAAGAGTTGAAGATGGGGTTGTAGTTCATGTAAGACATAAAAATTTGCTGCAGAAACAAACCCAATATTATTTTTAGGATAAAGGTCATATTACAGCATAGAATAGAGAGAAAATGTGGAGGTCCTGAAGCCTTGCATTACTTTTCATAAACCAAGCCGTGTTCACTGCNTGTAGTTCTAAATAGATCTTATTTTTAGGAATAGGTCCTGAAAAGAGAGCAACAAAGCCACTAACAAGTAATGAATACTATGGATCCAATGGAGGTGCACCGGAAATCTCTGTATACCGCTGCCATTACTGACAAGTAGCATTTATAAAGGNCCATTTCGTTCCTNAGAATACACTAATGATATCCCCCAGAAGCAACCATAAAATTTCTTGCACATTTACTTAAAAACAACTTGCATATTAATAACTCCAGAGTAGTTAGTACTTTAGTTTTCTGTGACAGTCTTGTGCATTCTCCCTTCTTACAGGTATAAATTGCAAACAGGGTAATATTGATGTAAGTTGCTTTAAAGTATCTCTGTACTACAAATATTTTAATAGACTATTCATTAANAAATTGAAAAACAAAGTATGCAAGAAATCACTATTTTAAATAAAGATAATGTCTTCTTCAATCAGCACATTTCTCCCCTTTTACTCTTTTCATGTAATTCTTTCTTATTGTTCTAACATATTTACATTTTTTCTTTTGTTCTCCTATTTAAATTTAAGTTTAGAAGTTGGGAGAAAGCTGAGTCAAAGTTTAGAGAGTTCTTCAAAGCAAAATCTGAACATTTTATCAAATGAGATATGAATTGCACAAACATGTGAATTGCAGTACATTCTTTAAGAGAAAGAAGATGAAAACTGCAGCACAAANAGTTGCTGCCTTTTAATGGTTTTAAGCAGACACAATAAAAGGACAGAAGCAGCATGAACACTAATTATTTAGAAATATGTCTTCACATCTTATCAGACTCAAGATTTTTAACTCGCCTTGGTTCTCCCACTTCCCTTTCTTTTCAGAAAATTTGACAATTTAAAACACACTTCCTTTTAAGTCTTAATCATTATCAAGCAGTACTTTGATATGCTATGACATAGTTAAATGACAAATTAGTTGATTCTAAATGAATCTGATATATCCCCCTTTTGGCTGTTAAGAGTTATAAAGACATTTCCTTTTTCAGATACAATGAAATCTAATAAGAACTGGCATATGCATTATTTTGACAGTATAAAAATCAATATAAACTAGGCAAACCATGTGTAATTGAAGGACAGATAGATGCATATGGATTGAACACTAAACATACAAATGAGTTTGAAGTATACTTGGTTTATTTTTGTCTTTTTTTATTTTGTTTTGTTTTGTTTTTTAGCTAGTAAAAGAGTTTAGCATCTGCTCACAAACTTCACAGGGTTGCCACAGTAGAGAAGATCACAAGCACCTTCCCCTAGGATGAGAAGCTGCCTTTACCTCTTAAGTCTCTGGAGAGCCCAGACATGGTTTCACACTTCAAGACATAAAGCTCCCCCTTACACTATTAAACTCACCAGTATTTTCACACATATATTCTTTTCTTCAAGGCCCATTGCCGCTGCCACAAGCCTGAAGGCAGCTACATCTCATTAACCTTGTTCTTGGGTTATACGCTATGCCTTCACTGTCAGCATCTCAGTGGGGGACATCTGTCATAATGCAGCTACATTCTCATTTTAAATGTTTAACAGGACTCTCTTTCTNCCTCCTTCCATCCCTCCTCTGCCCACTTCTTAAAAACAAATATGAGGATCACTCTTGCAGTTTTGATAGCTAGTTGTCACAGTTTTAACTGTTTTCTAAGTTTAACTGTTTTCTAAGTTTTGAGAGTACGATTAGATGTAATAGGACTCCATAAGTGTTGATCTGCAACTATATATGCTTGCACTCTATGACAAAGTACTTCTGATAGTTTTTTCAACTAATAATTAACATTCAATTAAGTCATGAAAACTAACAATTATTTTCCACGTAATCTTAGATGGCTTAGATGTTCCTCTCTTTTCTAGAACTAAATTAACACTAAATACCATTCTTTATGTTAATTTTTTATATCTTGAGAAAGCTGATTTATATTTAATTTTTTTATTGTGTACAAACTTCTCTCAAGATGTTCAGTCATTTCTCTCAGATAGCAGCAGCAGTATGTTACAGAAATATACAAAGCACTGAGCTAAGCGGTGAGGTCAGACTCCTCCTGGGTGTGTGTTGAGGGGAGCTGCTTCAGGGAACCCAGGACCAACAGCCTGTAGCCTGCTTTGCCAGCATTCTGGGCCAGAAGCTACACTTTTCTCATGTGCTTCAGCCCAACTTCAAACGTTCTTGCTAAGGAAGGTTGAGGAGCGACTGTGGCAGATCAAAGCCACAGTCATTTCAAGTGAGAGCCACATGCTTCCATTTTATCTGCACCGTTTTCAACTGTTCCACAGCAACTTCAAGGCAACTTAAGCAAGTTCAGAATCTTTATGATTCCGCAGCGGTGCACCTGAAAGATTACCAGTGCCCCTCCTAGAAATGACATGNGTGAGCCTGCTATGAGACTAGGGACTGGCTGCCAAGAGTAGGTTAAATAGGATCATTACAACCCACCCGGTGNTGTCCTANAATGAAACTAGTTCGTAGTCAATTCATAATTCCTTATACCTAAACCGACTGAATCGCACAATGCAAGACCTTGACTATTTGCGTGCATTGGCATCTGTGTTTTTGAGGTTTTAAATTTTTTTGTTGGTTTATTTTCTCTTTCCTAATTAAGTTAAAAAGCTGAATTGTATGGTCGTCATGAGCTCAGTTCAGGATTTATGATACTTCTAATTTTCCTTTAAGGAGTTAACCCTTCCAAGCCTGGTGGCAGTGCACAAATGTTCCTCTGCTATGATTTCCCCCTTTCCCTTTTTAACCCACATGTCCTCGTCAATGATAGTAAACCTGTAAGAGGCACTGTGGGTTTCCAGGTCAAAAGTTTCAGAACCTTGCTTTATAATCCCTACCTTCTCTCTGGGCTCCCCATAACCTTTCCCCTCTGAACTTCTGCCGTTCCCAGCTGTTTGATGGAAAGCCAGAGCAGAGTGCTAGGCTAGATAGAATCAGGCTCTCCAGTTAATAAGGCTATCAAGGTACCCTGGTGCTGGGTCACAGACCTTCCCTGACAGAAAAGGCAAGTTCAGGCAGGTGCGTGCTCTCAAAAAAAGCCCTAAGGGCTTCTCTGCTGGCTACCCAACCCAAGCCAGCCCAGCAAAAGGCTACAGAGACACTCAGGGAGGGAGGGAGCTCTAACACCTCTCCCCAGATGCACAGCTGAGGAAGTAAACCCGGAGCTAAGTTGGGAGAGTAATTGTCTATGGCGGAGAATCATGAGAATCTCAGCTGAGAGCCAGCGCCAAAGGGAGTCTCAAAGAAACGCGAATTCTAATCCAACATCTGCAGCGCTTGGGATGCCCGGGCAGAAGGCACAGCCAAGTCCAAATGCTCCCGGGGGGAAGGGGGACAGACAAAATCAGGACCTGAAAATGACCACGGGTAAAATGTGGGGGGATGCGGAACACTCTGGCACCTAGTTCAGAAACCCTCCAATAACCCTCTCCCCCCAGGAGGCTAGCGCACAGTGGCCAGCGGGTCCCGGGAGCGGGGCTGCCAAGGACTTAAGTTTCACACTCAGTTGTCTGCCAGCATCACCCAGCAGGAAAGCCAAGGGAGGAAATGGGGAAAGTAGGGGGTCGTGGCCCTTACCTTGGTCAGCTCCCACAGTCAGCACCTCGGCGTTAGGCAATAATCCCGAGAGAGTGAGGATGGCGAGAAGCAATTGGGACATGGTGATCTTCCTGGTGAGCCTGTGCTGCAGACTGCTCGGCAGCACCCTCGCCCCGGCCGCGGCCGCTGACAGCCTGGAACAGAGCCGCGTCATTTACAAATGTCACTGGAAATCCCTGGGTCGGTGGGTCCAGCCAGTCCGCCTTGCTCTGCCAGGAGCAGGATATGGAAGGTGTGCGGAAGCGCGCCTGCGGAGAGCGTGCGAGCGCCAGCCAGGCGCTGTATGTCTGGACTTTTCGATGCAGGGGTACGTCTGATCTTACATCACGCAAGAGGGGCAGAGAGATGCCCGCCGATGGGAATTCACTATTAATCACCGAGGCCTCCGTACACCCCTCCGTTGCCCACAGAAATCACATCTATTACTAGTAAAAGGCGGTTAACACGACAGGGAAACAGCCTCAAATGAGAACGCCACAGATCACTGCTCTTTCAGCCTCCTTGAAGAGAAAGTAACTCCTCGCTGTTTCTGTANGGATCTGGGTCCTTAGCGAAGGGGGACTGCAGTGGGCCAAGCCAGCCAGGNGCCAGAAAGCATCACCAGCCAGCTGAGAAGTCCCAGCGAGCTGCTTCCCAGGCAAAGCAGATTTGATGCCCGGGCTGCAAGGAAGCTTCCTTCCCGGGAAGCCAGTGCAAGCCAGAACCTTGTTTCTCTTAGGGAAATGGTTTCCTCCACTTGACAGCTCGCAGAGCTTTTTCAACTGCACTAGTAACTTTTATGCTGAGTGGCACCTGGGGACAAAGCTGCAAAATTAGTGACTCAGCAGAAACAAAACCAAAACTCCAAAGTCACTAACCATCACACACACACACACACACACACACACACACACACACACACACACACACACACACACACACACACACACACACACACGGGCGGTAAGATAAGTGCAGCCATCCAGGTCCCCAAGCTGGTCATTTTAAAGCAGAGATTGCCAATGAGTTTTGCTTAAATTTTTCTGTTTAAAGGGATACCTTGAGCAATTTTAAGGTTTTTGAGGTAGTTTTGTGTGGTTTTTATTTCCTATATTGCACTGACAGGCTGAGAACTTTCTGAAATCATGAGAGGTATCTAAACGAGTCTGTGAAATATTTAGGCACATACGTTTGTGAGCACACATACACAGCTTAAGTTGATTTTGTGACCATTTAAGAATCACAATGGTAATTCCGGTATTTAGAATTTAATCCGCCATTCAGAAATGACTGTTGGGCTAAAACTTCAGTATCTTAAGAGCTGAAGGCTGATTTTCTTCACAGTAATATCAGTCATTGTTATTCTATGGAAAAAAATCTTACATTTTAATATTTTAAAATCAGATGCCAGGTGTAGTGGCCCATTTTTTAATCTCAATAATAGAGGCAAAGGCAGGTGGATCTCTGAGTTCTAGGTGACTTCTAAGACAGCCAGAGCTGCACAGAGAAACTTTGTCTTGAAAAACCAAATAATAGAAAACTGCAAGAACAAAAAACAAGGCAAAAGATACTTAGAAGAGGAACAACATTTTAAAGATTTCATCCACTGTCAGGCTTACACATGAATGAGAGAAATCAGTCCTAGAAATGACCATAAAAGTCTTGAGAGCCATCTTTGGGCAATCCAGAATAGAAGTCATTAAAATTAGACAGAACCAAAGTGCACAAAGGGAACTTTGGAGTACAATACCAGGCATCTGGAAGATGGGACTTTTCATACTTACTTACTTATGCCACATTTTTCATTTTGAAAAGTTTCATTTTTTACTTTGCCTTGTGAATTTATTTATTCAAGACCCACTACATATAATATTTGCAAGTATATGATTTTTTCTTCTAGTTGTTACATATAATATCCCTTAGTTTTTTTTTCAGTTTCATAATACTATACACCAAATAGGAAGGAAATTTCCTATAAAAAATTACAAACTTCGGAACAAATCATGAAGTTCAAAAGAGTGATAATTGTGAATCCAAAGTAGTGTTTCTCAAGGGTCCACAAGACAGCTACAGCCTAAGGAATTATCCACTGGGACAGACTGGGTATATATCTTTCCTACATAATCCCAATTAGGCAACCATTACATAAGCTACAATGAAATTTCCACCCCTCCTTAGGACCCCTCTCCCCCCCAAAAAAAAGGAAGCAAGCCATGCTGAAGACGTTAGACTCTGTCTTCCACACTGCTCTATGCAGTTGCCCTCCACCTAGACAAGATGACAGAGGCAGTCAGGGTGAGACCTCGCCCGTACTCAATAGGCAACTGCTTTTTGGCCTCAGCAGCACCAAGCAACCTTGGAGGCTTGAAAAGAGAAATCTGGAAAAGGCAGTGAGTGTGACAAAAGCCCAGGAGATGCTGAGTTGTCAGCATGCTCCACTCCATGCAGGCAGTACTCCAGGAGAAGGAGTCTAGAAATGCAGGAGCAGAGTGAAAGCAACGTAGACTGTCTCAGACTGTTTGACCTATTTTTTTTTTCTTCCTTGAATGAAAGAAATTGAAACAGTACTGTTCAAACATAGAATAGTAAAGTAAAACCAGAATGTTTGTTTTTTTAAGCAATAAAAAAATCAAACCATCAATTGTGAATAACACATGACTCAAATTAGTGCTACAAACCACACAGCATATTCAGAAGTTTAGGTGTCAGGGACAGTGCGCTTGCTGGTGCAAGGTAACTCACTGTATCTGATTTCCGCTGTGATTGTGTTTCCACTAAACATTTTCTGTGAAATACAAGTGGAGACATTTTAATGTAAGACAACAAGATGTGATACAGGCCCTAATGTAAGAAAAACTCTTCCAGCAGTTTGGCAGGAGTGTAGGAACATTGCACAGATCCCTGCTAAGTGAATAGACACCTGCACTGAAATGCTTGTTTGCAGTGGATACTTTAAAACGAGGATTTAGACTCGGGGCCCAGTTAATGCATATGACCAGTTCATCTAGAATACATAATAAGCAGACTAAATAAGAAATAACGGGATTTCATTGCATCAGAAAGTTAAATAAAGCCAGTTTTAAAATGATATGGGAAGAAATTGCATGCCTTACATCAGATCACTTGCATAAAGCGATTCTTCCAAACATCTATTAAAAACAACCAATTTATCACAAGAGATGGTTATTATGAGCTCTGCGGTGGTTCAAAGATACCTAGAATAAAATTGAACTTAAATTAAATAATGTGTTCCTAGGTTTTAAGTATTCATCTAATTTAATAGATTATATGTATAAAAGTAACACAAACATAATTTTCTATAAATACTTTTATTTCTCCATAGTATATGCTCTCATGGAAAAGAAAATTAATAAATATGTTTTGATGAAAAAGAAATAGCTAGTTATTATTTTTTTATTCTTATGACCCATTATAATTTATCATGTTATTAACACTAACAAGTACAATACATTTTTATCAAGCTGTAGGATATTATACACTTTCTCAATGAGACAAATTAAAATAAAACCAATCACTCTTTCTATATAGTTTATGACAATAAGTGACTATTGACTNTCAGTCAGTGATAGTCTTACACTTTGTCTTAGAGCCGCCCTGCCTGTACGTAATGAAACATTTCATTTCTGCTGTTTATCGTTGTGCTCTTGGGGATTTTTACTATCCCTGGGATCATTTTATACACTTGGTATCTCAGTTGTGAGTGAAGAAGAGGAGCCTTGTGTGAAGAACACACTGAGTTTGGCCATCTTTCACTAGAGAGGAATATGCAGGAGAATTTGCCCCAAAGTCTGGGTTGCTAGGGGGCTAGGGACTTACATAACCACTGCCCCAGGGTACTGAGATTCTCTCACTCTGCCTCTCCAGGAGAAAACATTGCCAAGTTGCCAAGGAGCAACACAGGAGAAGGAGGGGAGGAGGGGGAGGAGGAGGAGCAGGAGGGGGATTTAAGAAAAAGTGTGCATTATCACATCATCAATGNTTTAAAATTGAAAAATATAAGTTAGAAGTTGAGATTCATGATAGTTTATAATTACAGCATTTCTTTATACTTTGCACATGTTAGTGCTTCCCATCAAACATGGGTTCTTTTTGGCACTATACTTGTTCAACTGGGATTTAGGGATGTGATTGAGATAAGTAAGTTTTTGATGTATCTTAATTGCCACCATTTGTCAAGTATTCAGAGTTACCTTGAAAAGAAAAACAATGTGACCAAAATCTGTTTCCTTCTCTTTATGCCTCTGTTTCTTTTTACTGACATTTTGGTAAATATCTTAAAACAGATATACTACCTGCAAAAGCCTAACTGAAAGTCAACCGCAGCTTTTGAAAGACAAATAACAAAGCTTTTAGGCCATATTTGATTGCTTTAGATTTTCCTTGACTCTTGATGGGTAAACTTCTAACACCAGGAGAGTAGTCTGAAATATTAAAAACATACCATAACTTTTCTCTTTATAGATTATATTTCATAATAATATAGCTTTCAGATATAAGTCCTATTTTATATTTTTGATACATAGTTAGAAGGCACAATGCACAGTACTGTGACTCATATGTGGATNATTCAAAACTGTGAAAAGTTTGCCAAACCTTAGGACTCCACTCCTGAGGTAGCTGCCCTGAGGGTTCAGGGTATTCATGGGAAAGCTGTTCCTTGGATACTTTTAGACACTGACTGACNTGCTTGTGGCACTACTAATAGTGCCTTCTCTCTCCCATGCAGGAATAGACTTACTGAGTCCTGCTGAGGGAAGTCTGCCAGTGGTCCAGGGCAGGATGCACTTTGATTATGGCCCCGTGGCATTGTTCTGCCCAGTAATACTGACCTTGGTTCTTTTGGTCATCATCTCTCTGCTCCTTAATTATAATTAAAAACTTTTAAGTTGGTGGAAGTGGAAGGAACATTCAAATCATCTATTCCAATTCACCACACTTATATAATGAAAACTTTAAGGACAGGAAAGGTGAGCAGCCGGAGATCACATATCTTACTAATGTCAGAATTTGCCCTTGAATATTATTCCTACCTACTAGATTACATAATCACTTTTGCTCATATTTCCTTAGAGATATCTCTCTTAGTGGGTTGGTAGCTTGGAGGGTTTGAATTTATTCTCTCAGTAGAGCTATGTATATGCTAGACACCCATTTACCACAAATAGCAATGATGACTATATATATATATATATATATGGTATTTGCATGAAATGGATATATAATCCAAATTACATACCATTTGTGTGATAAATAGATTACTTTTCAGGATCCTGTAAGAACCATGCCTCCAAACATCCATTGCTGACTTGACTCCAAAAGTTGGGGGCAGGGTTACTAAAAAGGAAAACCCATAAAATCACTAGCATATGTTTTCTGGGTACAGTGCTGATAAACTTTGACTAAGATGGGACTCCCATTTCCACTGCACTTTGTCTGAGATTGCAGACAATACATGTAAAGGCCTTCGGTGCTGGGACAAGTTTTGTCAGTGAGCACATCAATTATGATCTACAACCCGGTTGCTGTCTCTAAGTCAAGNCAAATTCAGAACATATCCACAGGTTCTCTGTGATAACATTATCACAGAGATCATCAGTACCTGGGGACCACCTTCTGTTGGGCAGTCTCACAGCATCACATGACAAAAAGAGAACTATGGGAAGCTTTTTATTCATCTTTGATGCACATATGTTCACTACTGTTTGTTTTACTGGAAACTTAGTGGCAAGCCTTTCAAATCCTTTGTCACTTTACATTTGAAAATTAAAAATATGGACTTAGTAATATATTTATTTCCTTTTGTGTGGCCGTTAGCATTTTATAATTTCCAACCAAATGCTTTTTAAAAACCTTTCTGTGTGGATTTCTCCTGTAAGAGGCACCTAGAGACACCATGCTGCTGATTAATGGCTTTTCACTGCTTCCACTGAACCTGTTAATCTTTCCTGTATCTGCTGTTCCCTGGTCCGTCTGTCATGGAACACATCCTTGCATCTGAGATAAACAGGGTAATACAATGACAAAGACAGAGGTCAGGCCTAAGCATCAGAACAGTTACTAAGAAAATGATCCNGACTTTAATAGCAGGTGTTGATGCTACCATGTAGACTACATCTTGGTGAGGTAGTTTAAGCTAGTTTCTGTAGGGTTTTCTATTTCTACTTTCAAATGGGGTTGTTTTGTTGCATTTAGATTTCTGATCAGAATAATTGTTTTTAGTTGTTTTATCAGAAATGGTCCTTCTGTAGCAAATTAAAGCAAGAAACAGTAAATAGAAGTAAAGATCAAAAAGAAATAAAGGAAAGAAACAACCAAAATAGTCAGACATTGCTTTGAGTCACACCTGGCTTAATTAAACTGGAGCCGGTCTTAGGAGGCTGTCACATCTCCATTGGGGCACAGTGCCTGTCAGAACTAAGTACTAAATAAGTGTGCGTTAAGGGGAATTTACTTGAGTCCCATTTTAACAGTGTCATTTGAAGAAAAACTTACACTTTCCCACAAAACATCCCATTTTTAAGTAAAAGAAAATCCATTCTCTNACATAGAAAATGTCTCTTGCCCTCTAAAAGTGTTTTTCTACTATGAAAATTATACTTTTTAATCACCATAAAAAGTTAAATGCAAAGGAGCTTTTTAGCCCAGAACAGAATGCCCTAATTTTATGTCAAGTCTTTCTTTGTAGGAAGAAAAATAGTGACATTTGGACCTAGATATATTTATCAAGATTTGTGAAAATGTGTGATTTTATGCATGAATCCTGGCAAAGTTAAATTATAGTTGAAAGACCATTAAATGCTTTTATGACTTTCCATTGCTACAGTCTGCATTGTAAATAGACTTGGCCAAGGATATCATTCATAGCATTCTGCAAATCTTACTAGAGAAGCACACAAAAATGAGACTTGGTATAATGTTATTCACACCCAGACAGAAGCAAAGACAGAGCCCATAGGCAGATACTTGGCTAAGCAGAAGACCAAGCTCACATGGAGCTCCTTAGGGTTCCNCTTCCCTTGTGGAAGCATGCATCTACAGACTGCTAATGCAGCATCAGTTCTGGGCTTTCAGGTAGATATCAAAACTGCACAATTTTCCCCTTTGTTCCTTTCAAAATAAAGTGAATGGTGAATAGGAGTGCTTCTTTCTTGACTCTGCCTGAAAACTGCATTGCAATTAATAACAATAATAATAATAAAAAGTAATGTATATGGATAAAAGCAAACATAGACATACACTTAGAGATATATAAAACTGCCAAAGGATTATATCAGTTTTCACTTTTCATCAAAGACTGATCACATTAATCAATTGTATATTTCCACAGAGAAACATCAAACCACAGGAAAACAGCACTAAAAAGGTAACACATCCTGTTGTTCATACAGAATAAAATGAGCTAAAGTATATCTCATCCTCAGACCTGAAGTCAGCTAAGAATTTTCTAGGACCATCCATGTTTCAAGTAATATATGATATAGCCTTAGGGATGNTAAAACAGCAACAGCTGACTGTTTTTACAGCTCAGAGGCTGATCTCCCTCCCTACACACACACACACACACACACACACACACACACACACACAGCTTATAACAGTAGTGAATTCCAAGTCAAATATAGAACAAACTCCCTAAGAAATTTAACAAGAGAATATTAAATATAAATAGAAGAATATTCTAGAAACCTCCCTTTAGCCATATAAACTATGTTAGTGCCAAGAAAAATTAGTTAAAATTATTTACCTTTTCTTCCTGAAAGTAAAGTACATCAAGATGCTCAAATATTTCTCAAATTGCTGTTAACGATTACTGATCTATGTCCCAGTTTTGAGCACAACCCACATGCAGGAATTTACAATCATGGGCCTCAACTTAACTCAAACAGGTTGTTGACGGCAATCATAGTTGTGCTTAGATGCCTCAGGTTAGCCACTGCTAACTGGATCAGAAAGGGACTTCTTCGTGATTTATAACTGTAACAAGTGAACAAGTGCATGAGGTGCTGAGTTGCCTGCTCAGGTGCCTANNTTCAGATCAAAAACAAATTAAGTTCCCTTATGTGGTAGCAGCAGAAATCAAGCACACATGTTCTGCGTGATGGGTACTGTGAAATGCTTCAATGGAAAACTCTCAGTGGGATATTCGGTGGGAGATTAGCATGTAATGTGCTTAATAGGATTTATAAAGCTAGCCCGAGGGCATGTGCAGGTTTGATTTTAAGCTGTCAGGATAAGGGCCATATTAGAATAAAAAACCAACATCTTTGAAACCACAGTTTCAAAGCCTAAATAAGCGTTTTCCTCACCTCTTTTAAAAAATGGTTTCATTCATTTTGATGCTATCTCACCGTTTCCTTTGGATTTTCATGTGACTTTCAAGGAACAGACCCAGCGTTCATCTGCAGCAGCACCTGGCACACCCCTGCAGTGGNGTGTAATCTCACCCCTCCATCTCCTAACTTCTGTCTTCAAAAACAAAAGAACCAACACTTCAACTTCTCTGTAGGAGTGATAAACTGACAGATTGTTAAGATATTATGCACCAGTAACATTTTTCAATCACCTCTTTTGTTATGCTTTGAAGCCTGGGGTGAGGAGCCTGAGGAGACTCTACAGTTTTTATTCAACTGCTTCCAGAAGAGGACGTCAACTATCTGAAACACTGAACTACATGGTGGAGACGAGCCCACTTTAGAGTGTGGAGAGTTCAGAACCACTAAGTCAGTTTTCTACAGCCACATACCTGTGTGCTTTTAGGATAAGAAGGCACAGAATGGCAATTAATCGTGCTCTCTAGCATCCTATTGACTTGCAGTTGGGAACAGAATGTGACAGAGAGTATTTTCATTTATTTTGGTTAGTTTTGCTCTCTCTACAAAAGGTAATATGAAAATGTGCTCAGGGTCTTCCCTTATCCTTCTAAACATAATCTGAGTCCGGAAAAAATGCAGGCGTTTCTGTTCATAGTACGTGACTGCCCCCTATCGGACTCTAATGTTTTTGTGCTTATGTTACAAAGCAAGCTTTTAAAACATAATTTGAGTTTTGACAAAAATAAAATGAAGCAGNAAAATGCATTATGAAGATGATCATTCTGTCTGTATTATGTCCCTTACATACACATGCCTATGAGCTGCTTAGTTGTTTCTCTGCTTTTGTAAAATGTCCACCAAGGTTGACAGGCATTGTACAGGTGTACATGTATTAATGAGGCCAGCTACCCTTTCAAACCTANAAATTAAAAGTTGTGCTATCATCTTTCTTTTCCTTACAATCGCATTGTGTAACTGTCTGTAAGTTTAGAAAATGAAAACTGAATATATATGAGGTTCCTCAAATTCCCAATAAATAGCTAAGAATAAGACTGACTACATACAGAGGGAAAGCATATAGTTACAAGTTTCTTCTATCTGGGTGTCATCCTTGAATATTTTGGGAGTTTTTCTAAGCTTTTCGTTTACATAAAAATGTTTTAATTGAATTAGAATTACACTCCCCTCTTTCCAGCTACTCTAATGCCACTTTCAAGTTGATGGCCTCCTTTTTAATTTCTGTCATTATACACAAGTGTAATTACATGTGTATGTGTATATGTCCATACACAAATATATATAAATACAACTTGCTGAGTTCATTTTTGTTAGCGGTGTGTATATGTTTTCAAGGCTGACCACTCTATACTGAACAGTTAATAACAGTCTCATCCCTGAAGAGGCTAAGTCTCCCTCCCCAGCAATGATTAGTTGCCATACCACCCAAATGTACCTAATCTTTTTAAAGTTTTCTTTATTTGTAGTAGAAACTGGAGTTGAGAATGCTAGCACAAAAGGAAGAACACTCACATATTTTAACCACAGCCATTTATGTCGTATGCAATTTGATTTTTCTAACTAAAAATATATTACAAAACATGCCAGGAGAGAGACTTTGTTTATTCAAAGTGGCTCACTTAGGTGGTAGGTTGTTATTAGATCTTTAAAAAAAAAAGAATACTAAATTTGTTTCCCATTCAATGTATTTGAATAATAATAAAAAAAACACTACTCTTTCTGTCCTTGCTATAGGGGGAAGTACACATTTACACACATAATCTCAGGCTGGAAGCTTTTCAGCTTTAGATGAGTTTACTTTTTGATATAGCAGTGGGCAGTGAACAGTATTCCTCAATTTCCATTCTTGCATCTCTTCTTTCAGCTCTCGTTTGCTTGTTTGAAAGACGAAGTGCTTGCCGTTAGGATTACTCACACCACAGAAAGTCATGGCCCTATTGCAAGAGCTTTACATCTAATGAGAAAACNGGTCTGGAGAGAGTATTAAAAGGTGTCCTGCTAAGTGATGTAAGGAAAGGTATGCCTAAGGCGAGGNGGCAGCTTGAAAGCACTCCTTTTAGTCACTGTGGAGCAAAGTCCATTAGGCAAGTTGGGGATACTCCACATGACTTTGAATCTTTTGCAAGCTCCTGTCATTTCAGCAGAGGTAACAGGATGTTGAAGTACACCTTGCCAGATAATAGAAGAGGTGATTTCATAAAACCGTGAAATCAACGTTGTTTCTTGAGGTAGCACTTTTCAGCATGTACCACAGAATTTCACTTTCTATGAAGGCAATGAAAATATATTATTTGAGCATTTCAAAAGTAGCCAGAAAAATACAAATATATCCCAAATACAATTGAATCACTTCAAAACCTATCACCTTCATACTTATCCATAAACCTTTTGGATCTAAACTTTCATTTATCCATTCTCCATGGAGGAAGCAGGTAAATTTCTTGGCCTGTGAAAATGAACCCTTTTCTATTAGAAAGTAATTTAAAGAACTCTAGNCCACTGAATGAATTGATCTAGTTACTAAGTCTTTCTAACTGCATATCCCCAATTTCTGGTTTCATATCTAGATTCTGCCACTTTACAATCACAATGATTTTCTAAAACTTTCTTAAATTTTTTAAGCCACAGCATTCACCCTGGTAGAAAAAAAGAAAGATTTTAATGCCAAACTTCCTCTTGTAGCAACTACTGGGTCATACTCAAGATCTCTTTCTCCTGTACTTCCCAGGATGTGTGGTCCACACATGGGGATTTCCCAGGTCATTTTCAGTATCCTCAATGACTTATGTAGTGATTTAGTAAAACCACAACTCTAACAAGCTGCACCTTCCGCCAAGCCATGTTCTATAGATCTCCTTACTCTTGCCACAGGGACAGATTGATTTCACAGGGCAGATAAGATGCAGGCATGCTTTAAAAGTACTGAGTGAAAATGCAGCAGAAGAATCAGAAAACTCAATATGCAAATTGAAAAAGAGTAAAATATATTGAGGAGAGGAGCAATACTTACTATTGTGAAGGGAATTGCCAGAGCCAAGATTTTAGCTAAACCTTAAAAAAAAAAAATTAATCAAC
>LZPO01098384.1:0-11304 GCA_001675575.1 Neotoma lepida | reverse complement strand
GCCTGGTACAATCAGTTGAGGCAGGTCCAAGACCCTCCTCCCTGCACCAAGCCTGCACCAGGTGTCCCACCATAGGCACTGGGCTCCAAAAAACTAGCTCATANACNAGGGATGGATCCTGATCCCATTGCCTGGGGCTCCCCTAAACAGTTCAAGTTAAACCACTGTCTGGAGCATCCAGAGGGCCCAATCCAGCACCATGGGGGCTCCACTGCTATTGGTCCACAGTTCATTCATTTCCACTAGTTTGGCTGGCTGTCTCAGTATATTTTCCCTTCATGATCTCCATATCCCTTGCTCATAGAATCTTTCCTCTCTCACAACAATTGGATTCTTGGAGCTTGGCCTGGCTCCCAGCTGTGAATCTCTGTATCTGCTTCCATCTGATTCTGGATGAGGGCTCTTGGGGGCTCCTCAGCTATTGGTTGACAGTTCATGGGTCTCCACTAGTTTGGCTGGCCGTCTTTGTACAGCTTCCCATCATGATCCTATTGTCCCTTGCTCATAGAAGGCCCCCTCTCTCCCATGGATTGGACTTCTGGAGCTCGGCCTTGTGCCTGGCNGTGGTTCTCCATGTCTACCTCCATCAGTCTCTGGATGAGGGTTCTATGATGACAGTTAGGGTATTCATCCATGTGAATACTTATGCCAGTTCAGGCTCTCTCTCCATTATTTTCAGTAGTCTAAAGTGGGGTCATCCTTGTGGATTCCTGGGAACCTCCCTAGCATTCTGTTTCTCCCTATTCCCATGATGTCTTCATTTATCATGGTATCTCTTTCCTTGCTCTCTTACTATGTCCCTGTTCCAACTCGAACCTCCCGTTCCCNTATGCTCTCATCCTCCATCTTTTGCTCTCCATCCCCCCACCTCACCCCTAGTCTGCCCATGTAGATCTCATCCAGTTCTTCCTTGCTGGGCAATCTATGTGTCCTTTCTAGGGTCCTCCATGGAGCTATGGGTTGCAGTCTGGTTATCCTTTGCTTTACATCTAATATCCACCATGTTTGTCCTTCTGGGTCTGGGTTACCTCACTCAGGATGATATTTTCTAGTTCTATCCATTTGCCTGCAAATTTCATGATGTCATTGTTTTTTTTTGCTGAGTAGTACTCCATTGTGTATATGTACCACATTTTCTTAATCCATTCTTCAGTTGAGGGGCATCTAGGTTGTTTCCAGGCAGAACCCAAATGTTAATGAATGAATTATTACTGGCCTGAACATGGAGTATTTGGGGTACATATGGGTCATTCCAAACAGCCTTAGACACCTGGATTCACAGACACAGAATCCATTGAAGTGACTGGTACACACCTAACAACTGCCAGGGGTAAACAAGGCCCAGAAAGTGATACCTTTGGAGAATGCAATCAATTAGGTTCTAAAACAATAGAACCCACTAGAGAAATAAAAGGAACTACAATCAAGGCCTCACATGACAGCCAACTCAATGCAGAGTGAAATACTGTTCCATTTGCTTCTGGCAAGTTTTGAGGCAGGAGCATGACTTTCCTGCCCTGTGTTAAAACCCACCACAGCAACCCACCACAGGTATCACCTGGAAATCAGAGTGAAAAACTAAAATGTCCTACTTTTGTGACCTGCTGCTCTCTAGTGTTCCAGATCTCCATAAGTGCTGCATTTTGGAAGGAAAGTGTCATCACAGACCCATGTGCTTGGTGTTTGCAGCATTTGGGGAGCTTGTAGGTATTTTTGGATTTGGAGTCTGGCTGACAGATATACCACTGTATGGGTAGGCTTGAGAGTTCAAGCCTGATCCACTGAGCTAGAGTTCTCTACTTTCTGCCTCTAATGCAATATGACCAGCCACATCATGTTGCTACACACATGCCAAGCCACTCGTCCCCATCTCAAACCACAACCCCAAACAAACCTATCCTTCCTTCAGTTGCTTCTGTAAGGCATTTGGTCAAAATAACACAAAAGTAGCTAGTAGAATAGGCCTCTGTCTTCACTCCAAGTACCCTGGTTAGGGTCCTTTCACCTCATGCCTTCTTAGCTGTGGGATGTCTGCCTTCCCCAGGCCTTTTCCTCATCATCCCTCTATGAGCCAGCCAAAGAGAAATTGACAGCTTCAAGCTCTTCTCTAGATCCTATACTTCAGAATCATCATGAGGTCAAAGTTCAAGCCACCTCTTATCTCCTTTTGTTATGGCTGATTTTACTTGGGTCTCAGAGTACAGTCTGCATTTTATTAATCACTCCCCAAACATAGGAATCTGTCTCTTGATAGGGAGTCCTCTGCTTCTTGTGCTTTCCTACAGTACTGCCCTGTGGTATAGGCAGTAATCAATCAACAGGAACACCTTCCTTCACCTCTTATCCCTAAGTTTCAGCTCATCATGAAGCCTACAAATCTTGTGGCAATATGCCTGACTCAGTGGATCAATGATGAGGAACTCTACTCACAGAGGTCTGCCTATCAATTTTGTCAACCAGGAGCTCACATTACTATATGCACTTGGGGTGGGGACTGGATATTGAACCTAGGGCATCATTCATGCTGGTCCAGCATGCTACCACCGAGCTACATTCCACAGCTGCATGCAATGTCACAGAACTGCATTTGAGTTGTATGTATTCTAAAGTAACAGAGCTACTTTTCTTCTTAAACCTTTTAGAAACACAAATTGGCTTTTACACAACTAGAATTTGTGAGGTTTGAGGTTTGGAAAGATGTTCACATTTTTATTGCCATGGCATAAGTTAGAAAGCTCTCTTTTGAAACTTTAGTCTATGTCTTCTTTTCCAAATGGTGCTGTTGCANTAAAAACTTTTGACCATTCTTGCATTCTATTAACTGAAACCATAAACAGCTCTCTTCNGTGGCCTCTGTTTCAGTTCTGCCTCCAGGTTCCTGCTTTGAGTTCCTGCTCTGATTTCCCTGGATGATGGAATACAAGTTGTAAGATGAAATCAATCCAATCCTCCCAAGTTGCTTTTGGTCATGGCATTTTACCATAGCAATAAAAATCCTAAGCCAAAATTGGTTACCAGAAGTGAGATATTTCTGTGACAAACCTGACCATGTGTTTTTGGGAGGATTGTGGTAACATTTGAACTTTGGGCTGTAAAAGCCACTGAATGTTCAGAGCTTAAAGACATGTTGTAGGAACTTAGAAGGATGCTAAAAGCAGTAAAGATGATGGAGGCTTGGCTTATGAAGTTCAGAGAAAAATCTGGGGGTCCTTTAAAGGTTCTAATGATATTTTGAATTAAGAACCATTAAAGCATGGAACTTTTGCTTTGCTGGATAATTGATACTGGTCAGCTGGGGTTGGAGAATCATCTGGGATTAAAAAGATACCAGCATCACTGAGGGAAATATTCCCTCAGGGTCAGTGCACAAAAGCTGTGGTACAGAGGGGACCAAGGCTGTACCTCTTGTTGACAGCTGAGCTTGGTAATGTATAAGTCACCAGGTAGTACAGGTTCTGAAGGCATGAAGGAGTCATGGAATGCAGCTGAGGCTTGCCAGTATGTGGTAAGGTTGGAGTCCCTGAAGAGAGGCTTTGAGAGGCCAAGAGTGATGGTAAAACCTCAGTTAAAAGAGAAGCTGNCGGACTGAAGGGGTCATGTTTAGAAGTTGAAGCTTAGCACCATGTGGCAGGCTCAGAATCACCAAGAGGAGCCCATGCCAGGCTTCTGGTGAGGNTGCAGTTGCAGTGGAAAGCTAGCACTTTGGAAATGCCAGTAGCATGGTAGAACCACTAAAGACAGCATCAGGTAAGGAGTGGAGTNGACCTGAGCTTAAGAATTAACACTGCCAAGGCCCTTTGGANCCTGGAGGATAGTGGGTCCCAGACGTCAAGCACTGAACTATTTACACTGTTGTATTTGGGTTTTGCATTGATTTTATTTGATTGTGTTTGTGCCCCAATTCTTCCTTCTTGGAGTAAGAAAGTATTTAAATTGTTTTTGAATTTACAGGCACCCACAGTTCAGAGACTTTTTTGGAATTTTAGAAAGACTGGATATTTTAGAGAGACTTTGAACTTTGAAAGACAGTTTGGATGTTTTAAAAAGACTGAACTTTTAAAGCATTTGCGATTTCAAAGACTGAGGAACTTTTAAAGTTATACTATGTTCATATTGTGATATTAATATTAGATCTTGGGGTGAACAAAAAAGAAAAGGTTATTGTTTAATAGTGGCATATCAGTGTGTAATGCTGACAAGGAATTAATTGTCCTGGATATTTTCCAGTCAACTTGACACAAGCTAGAGTCATTTGGGAAGGAGGACTCTCAATTGAGAAAAACGCCTTTATAGGTTTGCCTATCAGTAACTCTGTAGGGGATTTTCTTATTTAGTGATTGATGTGAGAAGGCCCAGCCAATTGTGAGTGGTACTATCCCTGGACAGGCAGTCCTGGGTTGTAAAAGAAAGCAGGCTGAGCAAGCCAGTAAGCTGCATTCCTCCATGGTCCCAGCATCAGCTCCTGCTTCTAGGTTCCTGCCTCGACTTCCCTGGATGGTGAACTATAAACTATAAAATGAAATATCCCCCTCTATCCCTAAGTTGCTTTTGGTTATGCAGTGTTTGAAATGTTGGACATGTATCCTGCAAAAATCACAACCCATGGTTCTTGCTCTGCAGAGGANAGTAAAGTTGGACTTTAATCTGGAGAATTGATGGGAGGCTGAAAGCCAGGTAGACTTGCAAATATCCTGTCTTCAGTAGAAATNGCAAGGTTCTGGGATCGGGGTTAAGAGCACTTGTTCTTGCACAATGGCAGGCTGCTCCCAGTGATGAAGGACCAATGAATTACCTCCCTTTCCTGTTTGGGAAAGAATCCAAAGACACTAGAAGCAAACAGAAGATGCTAATAGTCCTGGATATGGGATGTAAGGAAAGCCCCGAATTGAGCATCTACAGGAAGAAGATGAGAAGGTGTGAGAGCTTCAGATGTCTGAGAGTTGGTTTTTGTTGTTGTTGTTCTTGTTTTGTTTTGTCTTTGCCAATTCTGACTTTTTAACTTACATTTCTACTTTTTAGGAAGCAAGACAAAATAGTCTACTATCTAGAAATCACTTGAAAACATTATTCCCCAAGATCCTTTCCTTTGAAAGCTACAGGATGATGTTTCCCACAGAAAAGAAGGCAAAACAGACAGAGGAAGACTGGGAGGTAGCAGTCACATGACCCAGAGCGGGGCTCCTGGATGTTGGTCAAAGGCAATATCTCCAGTGTAGCACTGGCCAAGGCATATAGAGGGCTCTTGAGATGGCTTCCAGATGGATGCCTGAAATGTTATACGAGTCAGTTGCCTAATTCTGAGAGAGTTCATTGGTAAATTCACCCTGAGGACACAGTAAAGGAAGTGAGTTACTGACTGTGGAAGGAAACAGATATGGGTGAAAAGTATGGTCTAATGCAAGCATGAGTCATCTGCCANCAGTGTCCTCTCTGTAAGGACTGTAGAATGTTCCCTAGCATCCACATGCTGTCTAATAGGGCTATGCAAGGCATGGGTTAAGGGGCATGCTCAGCAGGTGCATGTTGGCAAGAGCCCTCCATTCTCTGTAGTGGAAGCTGATACTGGGTACTGCATCCTTGAAGATCCACAGAGATGCATTCATCTGTTCAGGAATTTGGAGATAAAAATCCAAAAGGAATGACTAGAACACTTGAAAGTCTTTCCCTCTGGAACCTGAAAACAATAAGAATACATATTACATTGTCTAAAATCAGTGCGTTCTATCATTCATTGCAATGTGCTAATAGTAGTCACATTTGATGCCGCTGGTGCCAGACTCTTTCTAGTTCTGGGATTCATAGGAGTGTGTCCTAGGTCTTAGGTAGGGTAAGTCCATCAGGTGAGCAGAAAGGAAGAAGGAGAATGCAGCTCAAGCTTTATCTCTCGGGTGAGAGCCTGCGGAGGGCTGCAGCCTCCCTCCAGGCTCATCCATCTGTGAATAATCGTGTTTGGCAGCTGATACATGCTGGCTCCTCAGGAGCAGAGCGTGCCAGCAGGAGCGATGAGTTCCTGGCTTGGGTTGTTGCAAGAGGTGGTTTCCTGACTGTTGCCATGTTAACAAAGGTGCTAAAATAGCTGTTTCAAAGACGCTTAAAACTGGATAGCCTAGATATGTCTCCCACTCAAACAGCACCAACTTGGTCCTCTATTGGAACTGTAGCTTGCTTATGACTGTGACTACCCATGAAGGCTGCCCCACAGTGCTCATGNAACCACTCAATGGGTTATCCCTCAGCCAGGGGACTCCCAAAGTCAGTCTGAAAGTGTTTCCTTATCACACAACCTGATGCTGTTTAAGCCATAGATTGTTTGTTTTTTGTTTTTGAGACAGGGTTTCTCTGTGTAGCCCTGTAGCCCTACCTGTCCTGGAACAAGCTCTGTAGACCAGGCTGGCCTCAAACTCAGAGATCCACCTGCCTCTGGCTCCCTAGTGCTGGGAATAAAAGTGTGCCTTACAACCACTCACCTAAGCTGTAGATTTATAAACCATACTGCTAAACTTACAAATACCCAGGAGCCATTTGCCCCCAAATTATTTACCTCAGCTCTCTAAGTTACAGCTATATGCTCAATGTGGTTGTTTACAGATCACTCTCTGATAGGAAGTGTACGCATGTGCATGTAAGTGCACCCACACTCCTGCGTATGTGTGCACTTTCCCTTACTGGTGCATGTATGTGGAATCCAGAGAACAACCTCAGATATCACCCACCTTGGCTTTTTTGAGGCAAGGTTTCTCCTGACCTAGATGTGCATATCCTCCTAGTCAGGATGGTGAACAAACCTCCCCANTCCTCCTNCCTCTGCCTTCCCAGCACTGGGATTACAAGTGTGAGCCACCACTTTTTTTAACATAATTTCTCTGGGATCCAACTCCAGTCCTCACTTTCACAGAAAGCACCTTACCCACTGAACCATCTCTACCATTCCTTTGACTGTTTTTATGATGAAAAGAATATTGGAGTGAAAATACATGAAAACCAACTGTTTGTCCTGTAGTGAGCTTAAAAATTGGAAACAAAGACCCCAGTTATGTTATACATGAAGAATTTACAAATACCAGTTTGGAGAAGTGTACTCTTCTCTACCTCATTCTTTGGAAACAAGTCTTAAAAAGAGCAAAAGAAAGGACTATGAGAAGGAAGAAGGGAGGAAGAGGGGAAGAAAGGGAAGAGACAAAGGAAGAGAGGAAGAAAATNAACAAATCTTTCTTTCTTCAACTCCCAAAGAAAAAATTTTAGACTAGTTGTCTATTTTTCACTACAAGATATATTACCACATTTGTCTGTCTCCATATATAACAAGCCTAAAGAACAAAATACACTATAATCAATATTCTTGTTTGTAGGGACAAATAATGCTTATAGATCACAGTTAATTTCAAGTAAATTAAANAGCACATACCCTTGTTAAGGAGAGACAGCAATTATTTCTTATTATATCATGAATATTAATAAAAGATTAAGTTTCAAATAATCTTAACTATTTGTTTTAGTTAAGGTTTCTATTGCTATGAAGAGACATCATGACCATGGCAACTCTTACAAGGAAAACATTTAATTGGGGCTGGCTTACAGTTCAGAGATTTAGTCCATTATCACNATGAGGGGAAGCATGACCTTATGCAGACAGACATGGTTTCAGAGAAGTAACTGAGAGTTCTACATCTGAATCAGCAGGTGGTNGGAAGATAGAGTGGCACTGGGTCTGGCTTGAGCTTCTGAAACCTCAAAGCCCACCCCCTGTGACACACTTCCTCTAACAAAGCCACACCTGCTCCAACAAGGCCACACCTCCAATAATGCCTCTCCCTGTGAGTCTATGGAGCCATTTTCATTCAAACTACTACACCATTAATAACTTACTGGCCTAAAACTAGGCTTTTAGTTTGAGCTACTGCTTTATCATATGCTNTATGAATGAGTTTGTGACAGTGGACAGTACACTTCAAAATCTAGTTTGTAGAGCCACATTTCTGAAGAAATCTCCTCTACCCCCTCCCAGCAACTATTGATTGCTAACTGATTGTATATACTCAGGAAGGGAAATTGCCACGTAAGCCCCTTCCCCTCCACAAAGAACATTAATGGGCTCAGAGTGCCAGACGGCAACAGCCATGTCATTCCTGGAGGACAGCATTCTTCCACAACATCCATTTGGATGCTTTCACTCAGAATGAGAATCAGGGATGCCAGGGACATAGCGATGCCCCTTTACTGAGGGACAGGCTTGATTCAGAGTAGCAAAGTCTGATAAGTTCTTTTAGTTTTGTTAACTTACAGATCTTCCAAAGGAGAGAAAGATGACTGCAATCACAGGACAGGGTGGCTGCCATCCTCCTGTAGTTCCCAGCATCCTCCCTGAAGCACACATCACTTCCCTGTAGCACCCAATGCCCCACCCTTGTAGAATCCAGGACCCTTCTTGTAGCACTAAGCATCCTCCCTGTAGCACCTAACATCCTCCCCAAGATACCTAACACCTTCCCTGTAACACTCAGCATCCTCCCTGAGATACCCAACATCCTCAAGATACCCAGCATCCCCCCTGTAGTACCCAGGATCCTCCCTGAGATACTCAGCATCTTCCCTGTAACATACAGCATCCTCCCTGTAGTTCCCAGCATCCTCCCTGAGATACCCAACATCCTCAAGATACCCAGCATCCCCCCTGTAGTACCCAGCATCCTCCCTGAGATACCCAACATCCTCAAAATACCCAGCATCCCCCCTGTAGTACCCAGCATCCTCCCTGAGATACTCAGCATCTTCCCTGTAACACACAGCATCCTCCCTGTAGTTCCCAGCACCCTCCCCAAGATACCCAGCATCCTCCTTGTAACAATCAGCATCCTCCCTGAGATACCCAACATCCTCAAGATACCTAGCATCCCCCCTGTAGTACCCAGCATCTTCCCTGAGATACTCAGCATCTTCCCTGTAACACACAGCATCCTCCCTGTAGTTCCCAGCACCCTCCCCAAGATACCCAGCATCCTCCTTGTAACAATCAGAATCCTCCCTGAGATACCCAACATCTTCAAGATACCCAGCATCCTCTCTGTAGTACCCAGCATCCTCCCTGAGATGGATACCCAGCATCCTCTCTTAGATACCCAGCATGGCCCCACTGTCCCTTAGAACATATAAACTGTGATTACATTTGCTATAGTTTCAGCATGAGTTTTATGTTTTTTTTCCTTCTCGGTGTATCAGTATCTCCTTTGACTCATTCTTGATCACCTTATGTGCTGAAGGACACTTGGACATCCATAAACAGCAGTGAATACAGGTTCCCCACTGTCTTGACCACTTGGCCTTAACTCTAGAGGCTTCAGAAAAGCCTTTTCACAAAAAAAAACTTCTGATCTACCCTCCCTATAGAGGACAGTGAGACCACATAGTAACAACATATTTGAAGTCATTTTACAGAATGCAAAGTATTATTGTTATTGCTACTAATCCCCAGTGTTAAGAAGACAAGTTGTATGTATGTGTACATGTGTGTGTTCATATGTGTATTTTTTTTTTGAGACAGGGTTTTTCTGTGTAGCTTTAGAGCCTTTCCAGGGACTCACTCTGTAGCCCAGGCTGGCCTCAAATGCAGAGATCTGCCTGCCTCTGCCTCCCGGGTGCTGGGATTAAAGCCATGCGCTACCACCACCTGGCTCATATGTGTATTTTAAATATATGGGGGGAGGGTACATGTGTGCATGTGGAGGCCAGAGGTCCACCTCAGGTATCATTCCCCAGGATGCTGGCCACTTCATATTTGTTGAGACAGCCTGGAACTCAATGATTTGTCTACATTGACTGAATTCAAGATGATGAAACCCTCCTGTCTCCACTTTCTGAGCACTGGGATTACAGACATGTGAAGATTCCTGATGTGAGCTCTGGGGGCCAGACTCGGGTCCTCTTGCTTGCAAAACAAGCATTTTACCAACTGAGCTATCTCCCCAGTCCAAGGGGAAAAGTACTCAACTTTTTGATAAACTGAGTGAGTGGGCTGAGTACCTACTGAGAGTCAGGCACTATGCCTAGCTGTTGTGACTAGAAGTAAGTTGGGCAGCAGATGTTGACATGATACAGACAAAAGTTAAATACAAAATAACACTCATGAAACCCAGATGAGAAGTTGATTAGTTATATTTTATCAAAAGCACAGCTTTTCTTTAACAAAGGGCCCTGTCAAGATATGGAAAGGAGAAGCAAACGACTGGCACACTATTTGAAAATCTTGGTTCTTAACCAGGACTAAGTATGTAACACATAGCCAGCTTTTGAAATGCAACAGTTAAAGAAAACAAAAAAACCCCAAACAAACAAACAAACAAAAAGCTCAGTAAGAAAATGGACAAAACCATGGATGACAGACCATGCAATGTTCAATCCCACTATCTAGGAGGGAAAGGGGGGATGTTAATCCAAGGAGGTACCCACATACCACCAGAATGACTGATGAGATAAATGGCTATAGCACCACACTTAGCAGGGGCAAAGAGATTGATGCACTAATGGTGCATGGCTTGGCACAGCCTTGATGGAAAACCTTTTAGTAGTTCCCTTAAAACTCAGACCTATAGTTCCTATATAGCTCACTACAGTCTCTTAGCTATTGACCTGGAATATTCCCAGAAAAATGGACACTTATGTTTACCCACTAACTTACTCAAATATTTGCAGCAGCTTTGTTTTGGAGAACCCCAAACTAGAATTACCCNGATGTCCTTCAGAGGATGAAGGTCTAACCATGGGACAATGTGTCATNGAATGCTATTCGACCATGGAAAAGAACAAACTGTCAATGTTCAAAGCAACCCAGGGAGTCTCCAGAGGAAAATGCTAATTAAGAAAAGCTACTTCTAAGGTCATGTAGTGCAAGACTCCCTTTAAAACACTTTCTTGGCATGCCATCATTCCAGGGGCTAGGGGGCATAGGTGATATGAGCTGAGAGGAGGGCTTGCTATAAAAGAGTGAGTAGCCCAGTGTCCTTGAATGACTGGTGTTCTGCATGTCAGAAGTGCCAGTGGACACCCCACCTACACCCATGACATAGTGTTATAAAGTTGAACACACAGTGTTAGCAGGATATCTGTCAGTTTTCCACGTTTGTAATGAAATCCTCAGAATCAATAACCTAAAAGAGAAAAGGTGATTTTTGACTCACTGATCTAAGTTCAGCTCAAGCCCTGGAAGAACACTGCTTTAAGCCTCTGGCAGGGTGCCAGATGCAGTGGAGAGGAGCAGGGGCAGAGCAAGCTCCCTCAAAAGCCTGGAGCAAAGCAGGCAGGAAGGAGCTA
>LZPO01098383.1:14481-25709 GCA_001675575.1 Neotoma lepida | reverse complement strand
CAAAAAAAAAAAACACGTTATTTTCCTCTAGTCTAACCTACTTGCTGATCTTCAAACAGGAGCGTTCAGACCCAGCCCCTTTTCACAAATGTAGCTGCCTGCATGCCTGCTCAGACTGGCTTCTAGCTTCTCATTCATCCTACAGTTGTATCCTGCTCTACTGGGCTTGCTCAGAATCCTCACATACCTGTGCTGCCTCCTTCCTCCTGGGGCTTCCCTTGCCTTACTTACGATAATACCACCTGATCATGTTGCCTTCTCCTTTTTCATTTGGAACATCTCCCATGTGTATCCCTATGAGGATAGTTGCCACTGGCCTCGGTGCCTAATCAGATTGCCCAAAATGATCCTAATACGACAAAATCCTTAAATTAAGTGTATCTGCCAATGGCTATTTCCAAACACAGTAACATTCACAGGGNCTGAGGATTAGGACTTTAACATATCTTTTGTGAGGACCTCCTGCCCTCCACTGAACCACTATACTAACCAATGTCATTCCTCACTCCAGTCACACAGCAACCTCCCAGCAGGTGTCCTCATCTCCATTCTTGCTCCTTGTAATCTATTTTTCCTTCTGCTTGCATCCTTCAGAAACATGAGTTGACCACTGGCACCTAACCTCTTCTGTCACCACCCACTCAACAGTGGCTCTAAGCCTCTTGACCATGAGCTAATCTCTGTGTAGGCTCACCTGCAGCCATTAGTCAATTGCCTTCCTACCTTCAAAGACAGAAAGAGCATTAACCATGTTGAACTCTGTGCTCTTAAAATAGCCTTGCATCCTTTCGTGCTTCTATGGGTTCCTACTTCCTTAGTTTTCTTCCTTAAGTAACTTATCTTTTAGGTCTGATTTTAATTACAAAGTTTTAAATACCTTATTACCTCAGATATCAGATATAACTACTGTGTAATGATCCATGTTCTCTAGTAGAGGTCAAATATATTATCTTCTAGGTCACTCTTGTATCAACAGGAAAATACTTATGACAGATAATTATATGAAGAGATGGGGTCCCCACTACTCTCTGAGGGAAGTATATAGGATGACACCAAATTTAGCTGCTTGAAATTTAAAACCAAATAAAATATATGACACAAATGAAACTTGTAGGTCCAGTTTGACAACTACATTCAGTTAGTTTAATCCAACAGAAAGCTCAGAATCAATATCTGTGTGTGGGTCTACCAAAGGAAATGTTCTGCTCTTAAAGAAAGAGTGCCCAGGTTTTTTTTCTTTCAATGTGTTTTAATTGACAAATGAGAAGAATAATTAATGTATTTACAGTGATATTTTGATATGTATATACATTGTAGAAAGAGAAAATAGGGCTAGTTGATATCTTGGCTCTTGTCTAAAGTAAAAAGAAGTAATATATAATATCTGCCATCATAGTGTAGCCTTTGAGTTTTTCCTAATACCTTTGAGATAAAAATATATTTTTCTAAAGTAAACATCATTATTTTAAGAGCCATCTTGATAACATGCATGATGCCATCTACCTGTATTTCCAGCATTTTGAAAGCAGAGGCAGGATGATTCTGAGTTTGATGCCAGCCTGGGCTACACACTGACACTATGTATGTGGAGGGGGTGTTGGGGGCAGGAGTGAATGTGTATGAGAGAGAAACAGGGAGAGACAGAGACAGAGACAGAGAGACAGAAAGATTAAAGCACTGAATAGACAATGACAACATATAATTATAATTGCTCATATGAAATATTTATTACTTCCTATATGATTATCACATCTCCACAGACAAGATTGTTTCTTACTTTGAGAATAAATGATATAAGAATTATTGGAAAGATATTTTTCCCTCTCAGAATTGGACATGATATTGCCAAAGAATTATGTGAAAAAATAATTTGATTTACAACTAGTCAATGGACATTGAATTTTGTTCCTATTGCTCCATAATTAATCATCACACTCAAATTTAATTCTATCCAATCTTCTTTTTAGTGCTCATTAGGTTAAGATTTCTCCAGCTACTTCAATTTCCTTTGCTGACCTGCAGCAATCATGTGACTAAAGTAGAATTTCTGTTAATTAGTTGGGGTGCTGGGGAGCTGGAGAGAACCCCAAACATCTCTAAGTCAATTAGATTCTAACTGAACAAAGATCTAAGTAGCAAGATCAGACTGTATGATGTTATCTAAGAATAACTCAAAGACTAATTTTTAATTTATGATTCACAGAAGTTTAAACACACAGTTCCAGAGGTCAGTTAAGAGGTTGTTGATTAGAGACTGAAGCAAAGTTGTGCTTGTTATCTTAAAATTCTACTGAATATAGTTAAAAATAGATGTGTCTTCTAAATACATGTTCACCTTGGAAAATACACNATTTTCCAATTATTAAGCAACAAGATGGACAAGTTGCTTAATAAGTGCCCTGGCCTCCCTGTGACCCCTTTCCTAGTCTGACCCTTCTTGTGTCTCCCATAAAGGTCAGAGCACCCCTTCTGCAGAGCACTTTTCTTTGGGAGTTAAAAAAGATCTGATTGACTAAATTCATCCTAAAACTTTATAGCCATATATAGCCATATAGGAGGAGCATCTTAACATCTTACTTTTCACAGTAAGATGCATGTTACCTCCAGGCTTAGTAATTTTTAAATACTAGGATTATCAAAAAGTTTTGAGTGCTTAGGGTAGCAGATGGTTGCAATAGGTTTTTGGGAGTTTGATTTGATGAGTCAAAGTGAATTTTATGCTCTTCCACTCCCTCCTCCTCAGCTTCTTCCCTGGACCAATGCCATTGTCAAGCTGAGTCTTCTGTGCTCTTTCCCAAGATCACTGTACAATTCTCTTACTAGATTTTCTTGGTGTAATCTACCATCCATGAGTCTACACTCCAGTCTATACCTGGAGCTCTCTCTCCCCCACTTCCCATCCTTCCCAGTCTCAAATCCTTTATGATGTCATTGAAGCTTTTCCTAATCTTCCCACTCAAAAGCCAGGCTGGAATTTTGGTATTACCAACTACACAATTCTACAGTGTATGTGTGTTGTGGGATAATCTTTTTTGTACACTGTGAGGATGAGTCTCTGCCAAAGCACCTTTTGATTGGTTTAATAAAGATCTCAATGGACAACAGCTAGGCAAGAAAGGATAGGCAGGACTTCCAGNAAGAGAGAGGAACTTAGGGGAAGAATCAAGGAGGTGCAGAATTCACCAGTGAGACACAGAGGAAGTCAGATGTACAATACTGAGGAGAGGTAACGAGCCACATGGCAGAACGTAGATTAATATAAATGGGTTAATTTAAGTTATAAGAGCTAGTTGGAAACAAGCCTAAGCTAAGGCCAAGATTTCATAATTTATAAAAAGTATCTGTATCATTATTTGGGAGCTGACAGTCCAAAGAAAGTCTGACTACATATGTGAACATTTATCCCTTATTACTCAGCCCCGTACTTCTGCTTCTGAACCATCCTCATGAACTTATATTTTTCCTCTGTGGTTAAATGGCAGGTTTGAGGACAGGTGAGTAACCCATGCTGGGTCATCCGGAATAACTTTGGCCTTGGCTATGAGTATTGATCTAGAGATTGTTCTCTGTCCCCTGCAAGCTAATTGCATTCTTTCTCTGGAACTGTTTCCTATTGAAATGGAACAAGATAAAAATGGAATTTTTTGCAAGTAGATAATAGTAAGATATAAACCCAGAAACAATTTGGATATAGCTATAGTCATCTATCCTGAGAGCAAATGACACAGTGGTCTGGGGAGAGTAGGTTGCTTATGAATGACTTCAATGAGAATGAGGCTCGACCCTAGGAAAAGCCAAAGGTGGCAGCTCCAATCCATCACAGCAGGCTGGCACAGGTGAGGCTGTGAGCAAGACCAGGAGAGAAGTGTGACAAGGCAGCAGCTGCCAGGTCTGGGCAGCCTCCAGCTCATAAGAGTGGCATCAAGAGGATAAATGTCAGAGCCANGCAAACCGTAGGCAGGAGACAGCCTCAGTAGACAGTGATCAATCACAGGTTTGTCTAGGCACAGACAGGGTCCACAAAGAGTGTCACAGTTGTTTGGGAGAGTGGCCAGGTTTGAATGTATAGTCAGGCTGTCTGCAGAACCATGTAAGCAAACTCTGGCCAAGGCTCATAGGCTCATTATCCTATCAAGATCTGTCACCTGCTCCTGGAGTTCTTCCAGGAAGGTCTCCATCCTCCAGCATCAACCCAGGCCTAGGAGACCTTGGTAGACCTTTCAGCTTTAGGCCATGAAAGCCAGCTGCTGCTCTGTCAGGGCGATGACTGTGAATGTGCATGTGCATTTGAAATTCTCTACCCTGCAGTCAGTGAAAAGAAAAAGAAAATCCTTATGAAATCCAAATATGCCAAGATAATGATTAGTTTTCTTCTTTTTTTTTCTCTTTTGTGAATCGTTTTAATGATTTCACTTAGCACTTCACTCCTAGGGAATTTTTAGTAACTTGTCTCTGTTATTGCCAGAATAATAACATTGAGGAAATCATGTATGTTAGTGATTCTAGCCTTCACTAATAGTTTATTTGCGGAAAAATAATAATAATAACCAAGCCATTTGATATCACTGTCTTCTAATATGATATTCATGTGTATATGTAGCTAGACATGGAGATGAGAATAAGAATGTAGTTCTGAGGCCCTACAGTCATTACTGAAAGTTATGAATGTTAATGCTGTTAGTATTGAAAACAATTCTCCATTGACTTGTTTTCCTATGTGCATATGCTTGAAGGTATATATGTGCACCACGTGCATGAAGGTACCTTTGGAGGCCAGAAGCTGGCTATGGATTCCTTGGCATTAGAGTTGCAGACACTTTGGGGTGCTGGGAAATGAACCTGAGTCCTCTGTAAGGGCTGCAACTGCTCTTGACTCCTGAGTCATGGCTCCAGCCACTTGTCTTCCTAGTCTTACAACGCTGCGATGATTTAGTAAAACATCATAGAGGAAAATACATTCATTCCTTCTAAGTTAGGCAAGTTGAAATTTTATTAAATTATATACCCTATTATAAATTACTAAAATGGTCTGCTAAAATATTAGCTTTGAAGGGTATTACTGTAATGCATTGCTAAAAATCCCAAGAGTATTGGGTAATTAGAATATTACATTGGGGAATTTTGTCATGCTTCATTCTTTTTACGTATATGTCTTACTTTCTTCTGCTGTCAGAATTTGATTTTTTGCATTGTTCTGTCACATTATGTATAGATTATCATAAATAAATTGGGCTATTTAGTGCTCTTTTCCAGAAGAAAAGACTAAACAATTCGGCTCACTTTTAATTTGTTATATTCTAATAAGAAATGAACTCNTTTTACATTTATTCTTGTGAAAATTTGGGGTTTNTTTTCCAGCAAGCACTCTCTTTAAAATAAAAATCTATTGCTATTATTCTTCAGGAGTAACCTCCAGCTACCCTGCCTCATCCTCATGGGTTCAGCTGTATTCACTCACAACCGATCAGCACAGTGGGGCTTATTGAGTCTTGGCTTTTCCTCATAGAAGGAAAAGTTGGAAGGGTCATGGAATCCTTATCCAAATATACAGCCCTCTGTCGAAAGTTGAAGGCAACTCTGCCCTAATTGCATGTGGCCTCAGAAAGTGGCCAGAAGTGGAAAGCTGGGAAGAACTAGAGGAGGGACTCTATCTACCCAGCCATGGGAGAGTGGTCATCAATGCTGGATTTAGACCCTCTGGGGTGGCTGCTTTGAGGTCTCCCATGCTCCTGCCCATAACCCCTCACTCATTGCTCTATTAATAATTCTATAAACTTATTGGCTCTCTCAGTGAACTTTGGTGCAATTATTCTGTGTTTTGTCATGAGGATTTAGGAAGAGGGGAGGTAAATGTTGTCTAGCATCTCTATACACACACACACACACACACACACACACACACACACACACACTCCTGAGGAGATTCTCACAACAGTTCTTAGAAATTCTTGTGTCTATATGAAAGGTTTCTCCTAACAGAATTTTTTTCTTATTCTTCATATTTTTATGAGGGCCTTTGCTTTTCTGAGGCTTCTCTTTACTCTCTTGCCTTGTTGTGATTGATGTCATTAAATTACTACACAGAATCGTCATAAATATTGTATTATGTTGTATTATAATATGTATTTATAAATTGAGTCATGTCAGACAGGAAGGGAAATATTACACAATTTTTTCATATTTACTATTTTACATAAATATTACTTAATTGGAAAATAGTGTCAAGATATCTGCACTAAATTGCTGTGGNGAAGCTGAGCTTAGNAAAAGTGCATTGTAAATATTATCACAACAACGTATTATCAGATTCTATTTTACATAGGGAAAGCTATTTTGGGAGTAGAAAGCATTATCTCTGAGCCCTGTTATAGACGACTTTCCCATTATCACTAAAGCCGTTAAAATACATTTGCAGTCATGATTATAAAATGTCATTTTATTACAAACTTTTAATAGATGATTTTGTTCTAGGATTGTTGACTTTTGTTGTTGTTTGTTTATTTTATTTTAACAAGACAGAAAAGGAAATATAAGACTTTCTATTCCTCTTTCACAAACACACACACACAAACACACACACACACACACACACACGCACGCACACACACATATGCACACACCACATTCAGTACTTGGGATTGAACCCAGGGCCTCTGTCATGTTAAGGAATTGCTTTGCTAAGCTTGCCTATTCTAAGCCTTATTTTTAAGTATTATTTGGAGATCACGTCTCACTAGGTCATCCAGACTGCCTTGACTCACTATTTATAGCGCAGGCAGGCCTTGAGGTTTGAGCCTTCCGTCCCAGCCTCCAGTCTAGATGTGGAGACAGACATGTGCCACCATGCCCTGCTGTCCTACAATGCCATTTCGTTGTCATATTAACTAACTGGAATTAGCTTCAGATTCCTCAGGGTAAGCACTTAGTCCCATAAGTTTTTCCTCACCTCAGATGCCAGATGCAAACTTCCAGTCCTCAAGTTATCAACATCTCCCTGTGCCTTGGCTACAAAGCATTCCTACTTCCCCACTAAGGGCCTTGGGCATTTGTAGGAAAAACCTACAGTACTCAACACTTACTTGCTGTTATTGGTGTATGCTGTTGTTATTGGTTATTATCAGAGAGAACCAAATGTAAGATGCATACAATAAGGTATTGGGAAGGTGTGCTGGCACTTTCCGAGCTTTTTTCCTGTTGTGAAGTGCCCTCCAGAGAAGACCACTCAGACATAGGTTCAAGCCAAAAGAAATTCTTTATTAGCTGGCCGGTGACTATACTGGTTGTTCTGGACCCTGGTGCGATGCCCAGCCTTTTTCAGGGTGAACTTTTAAGCATAAAATGCATGTCCTGGGCTGACATACCCCAGTTAGAAATAACCATTAGCCAGAATCAGAACTACAGAAACCAAAAAGCAAGGTTCGTGTATTTACAGACTTTCCCAGAAATATGAACTTTGATGAATTAGGTCTTTGTTCTGATTTGGAAGGTGGTGCTGCCTATGTGTTGGGTTCCAAGGCCTGAGTGGTACCTCCATCATGGAGTCAGTTGTGCTAAGGTCTGGGGGCCTGTAACAATACTCGTTCTTGACATANCCCAGTCCCAGCACCTCAGTGTGTACACCAGCCTAGAAGCTCTCTGAACCATTTTTTGTTTAGGAGGGTATATATGTGTCCTTCTAATTAACTTATGTAATTAGCATATGAAATAGTGGCTTTCATTATGACATTTTCATACATACATATCAATGTACTTCAGTCATATCCACCCTCATCCCTCTAATATCCTTCCTCCACTCCCACTGCTCCCTTTTCTTTTTCCAAATAGTTCCTCCTCTGCCTTCATGTCATATAAATTTTTAAATCACACACACACACACACACACACTCCCATCCACATATGTGAAGTTTACCCATCTTATCCATCCCCAGGAGTATTGAGGGAGAGGAAAAGGCAAAGTGGATGTGACTATCCAGCAGTGACACAAGGACACATTTAGGGTGATGCACTACTGCCCCTCACTGGCTGTGAAACTCATGTGGTCCTATGTGTACATTAAGCTGACATTGAACTCTCCAGTCTTTATCCCAATGTCGGTTTTCTCCTTTGGTTCTTATTCTGTAGTTACCTAACAGGCAAGCATTGGAGGAAAGTGAGTGAAGGTTACACCAGACCTCTCTATCAGTTTTATAGTTTCCCTGAATTGATAATTATTCCAACATAAAAACTTCAAGGGAAAAGAAATATGCTCACGTTGCAAAGCATTCTTTCAGGGGAAAAAAATCTAGAAGTTTTTTCAGGGGATAATGATGCTGAATTTTCCAGGCTAAAAGCTTCTTTTTTTCCTGACCAAGTTATTTAAATACAGANGATTGCTGTGTTTATTCTTTCTTTCAATTGATAACAGAATAAATGGCNCTATAAATTTTATACTTAATATGTCTTAGGCACTAATTTACAATTACTGGTGGGCAGCAAAGGATCAAGGACACCAAAATTATGATTTAATCTAGAAAAATCCATCAACCTCATTTAGCACACTNCTGCAACCCACGTGACCTCAGGAAGCTGCACTTTCACCAGAACTGTCCACAGAGGGACAAGATGCACCTCCTTTCCCACTTCCTTCTGTTTCAGAAAGGAGGATTAATGAACATAAATTTGCTCCCATTTGATATCTTAACAGCTTGCAGAACACAGACTTTAGAAACTCTTTGCTTAAATAATTGAGCCATTGATTGTTCCAGGAGCATGAATTCAGCCCTCCAATTTAATTTTATTTAAAACTGAAAATGATAATACAAAGGAGATTTACAGATAACTTTTCANTTTCTTCCTTCAAATCACCTCCTCCTACAAATCTTTCTCTTTGCGGAGAACTATTTATTAAACGACTAGATGTTGCCACTCTTTAATTGCTAATAAGGAACACTTCCAGATTTGCCTCCCATTCATTTGTGATTCAATAACAAAACAAAAATTCCTGTAAGAAATAAGAGTGCTTTGGACTCCTCAGTGGCGTTCTGTTTTTTTAAGTTAGTTGGGGAAGAATCTTAGAGATGGAATATCTTTTGGGCAACACCAGTTCAGGTCCTTGTCTGTACTTTCACTTTTCAAAGTATTTAAGGATTTCAGAAGTGCATGTGAGGGTTGATTGGTGCAAGAATAGGCTTTGAAGCAACCTGGGGCTGTTTAGTGGTCTCTAGGTAACGTGTGCGTATTAACATCCCCACCTACACTGTAGAAACATGAATGTTCTCAGAACACAACAAGGCTGCCTCAAGGGACTGTCATACAATATGCCACATCCATACTGTCCTTTTCAGCATTCCCACCTTTCTGGTTTGTGAGATACCTTGCTTTGAGGTAGAGATTACGAGCTAATCACAGAAGATGTGGGATAGATGCTCACAGCACACTGGCAGGAGGAATCTATTTATCTGGCAAATGACTCGTGAACACAAATCCATGACAAGAGTTCTGGCAGGAAAAGCTGATAAGCACCGAGCTGGAGAATGACAAAACTGAGCAGAAAAGAGGCTGTGCAATTTGTTTGAGGTGCCCAAGCTGCAGTTAGAAGGTAGTCTGGCTGCAGAAGCCATGGTTTTAAAGCTAAAAGGCAGCAGTCATGGCANAACAATATTGGGTCCCTNGAGTAAACGCATGAGGGCCCTGTGGAAACTCAAGACCTCTCTAGCAAAAAGCCCATGCTTTAGGGAATTTCCAGTCAGATTCATGTTCTCCATGACTGTGGTGATATATTGTGTACCCTAATAAAATTTGCCTGAAAATCAGAGAACAGAACAAGCCACTAGATTAAACATAGAGGCCAGGCTGTGGTGACACACACCTTTAATCTTAGCACTCATGAGGCAGAGATCTACCTGGATCTCTGTGAGTTCAAAGCCACCCTGAACTACATGAGATTGATTCAGTCTAGGAGAGAAAACAGAAGCAGGCAGTGGTGGCACACACCTTTAATCTCAGGACTGGGAAGCACACACACCTTTAATCCCAGGCAGTGATGGCTGGGCAGAGAAAGGTATATAAGGCTCCAGGAGACAGGAACTAAAGGCTTTTTGGCAGAAGTGTCCCTTTCAGCTAGAGGCTTTTTTGACTGAAGCCTTTTGGGTGGGGACTCAGAGGATTCATGGAATTGGTGAGCTGAGACATGGCAGTGGCTTGTTCCTTTGTCTCTCTGGTCTTTTAGAGTTTACCCTAACATCTGGTACCGGTTTTTTTATTATAAGACCATTTAGCAATTCATGTTACAGCTTTTCTGGAGAAAAGGAAACTCATCAAGAAAAAGTAATATGAAAACCGACCATACGTGTTTCATTTATCAAATTCTGGCTTCTGGCCTTGCTCACTAAGCTTACAAGAGGCTACCCAGAACCTTTTTTTTTTTTTTCATTAGTCTGCACTCTATTTCTATAACAAAATACCTGTGCTTTTATAAAGAAAAAGGAAAAAACATTGTTTATCTCACATTTTTAAAATTCAAAAGTCTAAACAGCTTGGCTCCACCTTTAGCAAGACCCCAACTGGCTGTGTCTATCACATTAGTGCAGACAGAATTATAGAGAGAACAGAAGTAAGAGTGAACAATTACATAACAGAACAAGGGAAATCATGAAGGGGCTGAGAACTCTGTTAATCCTTTCTTTGAGTCACCCTCAAAGATCTAACCACTTCCCATCAGGCTCTCTGTTTTACTTCTTCCCATTTGTGAGCCAGCTCCCAATACATGTGCCTTTGGGTAACAGACTTTAACCACATCCAAAACAAAGCAGAGGGGACTGAAGGATGACCAGACAATTGAGTGGAACACTAAACATGAGAGCCCTCAAATTAAGCAATCAAAAGAAGGGAATTCAGACAGGGCAGAGGAAATATAAGGAGTATAGAAAGCTTCAAAGGATATGGCATCAGTACACTCAGAGGTAAGAAAGAGGTTGAAAATAATGTTTTAAAAGAAATGGAAAGAAAATTTCAACCAAAATAAACATCTGAGAAAGGAAAGCAGAACAACAACAACAANAANAAACTACAAGGAACATAGTAGATTGCAAGATATGGCNGTTACAGACTCAAGCAGTAACAACTGATCTATGAAGTCAATAAAACTTGGGAAGATTGAGTAAATGAAATCCCCATTCCCGTAGATTGTATTTAAAAAAGAAAAACACAATAGTAACAAGGGAGAAGGAATTAAGAAAGATCAGAAGTTT
>LZPO01098382.1:0-25740 GCA_001675575.1 Neotoma lepida | reverse complement strand
GTGTGTGTGTGTTTTGAAACAGTGTTTCTCTGTGTAGCTTTGGAGTCTGTCCTGGAACTCCTTTGTAGACCAGGCTGGCCTCAAACTCACAAAGATTCACTTGCCTCTGCCTCCTAAGAGCTGGGATTAAAGACATATGCCACCACCACCTAGCCAGAGAACATATTTTTAAGTACAAGTATTTAGTAGTCCCTTAGATGATTCAAATATCTCCTTCATTCTTTCATAATGAAGCCAATGATCTTCAAAAAAAATCCACAAACCTGGAGGGATAGTCATTCTTTTATGTTTCATTCTTACATATATCAATGGATGTGAAAGTAAGCAGACATTTGAAGATAAAGTATAGTTTTAATGGGAAAGCTAAAATAGTAAAACAGTGAGTGAAGACCAATCCCAAAAGGAAGAGACATAATAATGAATACAGAAAATGTTCACAGGTAAATCACATTTAATGACCTCAGGAGAATAAGAAAATTGTTCCTACAGACATGAGGAAGAGCAGGATGATACAAAAGGGACCAATCAATGAATCATAAATAGCTCTTGAAAACTAGTGAGTAGCTTAGTTGTAGCATCAACAGCATCACCAATAACAACAAAGCCATGACAAGATCAATGAAATATCACCCAAAGCAATGAGATGACAGTCTTCACACGATGTTCCAGACAATTAGAACTAAGAATAAACTTAATATAAAAATACCTCTCCCTTAAACTTTATTGATGTTAGTTAATTTTAGGCTTCATCATCCACCTAATCTTCCACGATCACTATTCTACNTTTAATTAGAACCTACATTTTATTAGTATCTAAGCTTCAGCCACACTAAATTGTCAGTTTCACACATAATTATGATTTACCTCTCAATTATCATTGTTTGCTTTTCACATACATTCATCAAGTCATGAGTTGTCATTCTCTCTCATTTATTCATTTTGACATGAAATGCACATATAAAACAAAAATAAAATGCTCCAACTATCCTATAAAATAAAATGTACTGTGTTATAAGCATTTCTGAGACAAAGTTTATTTTATTCCAGGCAGCCTAAAATTTTTTGTGTCATAATTGGCAAAGTCTTAAAAACTTTTCTATCACTATTAAAATAGATGTTGATTTTATTTGGAGAGTGTAACATTTTAACTTAATATTTTCATAATTAATAGAATGAGGTGTATGCTATTTTCCAAAATCTGTCAATGTACTACCTATAAGAGAGAGCTAAGTAAATGTACAAGGGAGATAAGGGAAAGAACATGTATGTTCAGGAAGAGAAAGGTGCAACATGGCAGCCATGATATTTATGTATAAATTCTTTCACAGTTTCAGTGTAATCAAAATTTAAAACCATGTCTGTTTTCTTTTCAATTGATTATTTGGTTCTAAAAGGTATATAAAGATATAGAAGGAAGTACAGCCTAGGACAGCTAGACAAAATAAAAAGCCATAACACTCCCAGTTTAGATGTTATGATTAATTCATATGTATACTAGTTAAAACATTGCTGTGTTTGGCCAGGCAGGAAAAAGAGAATAACAGAAGAAAAAGAGGCTAAAAACAGACTCACAGTTTTAGGCCCATGCTTTATGACAAAGTATACTGCAGATCAGCACATAAAGGATGAGTTTTGTTTGTTTGTTTGTTTGTTTGTGTTTTAACAAACAATATTGGAAATCAAACAATACTTACTTTGATTTCTCATAGAAGTGAGAGATTTTCATAGGTAGAGTTAAATTTTAAGCTTTAAGACACTATAACTTTTTCAGGAAAACATCAGGAAATTTATGTAACTTTATTTCAATAGTACATAAAAAGCACCAACAGTAAAAGAAAATTTTTCTATATGGAAAATCACTACCACTGATGCATAACCTCAGGCACATACTTTTTATGTTTAATTCTATTATATCTGCTAAATATTCTTAATTCATTTTATTGCTTTAAACAACATGTATTGCTGTATACTAATGGCTCCCTCAGGGGAGATGGTAAGAAGGCAAAGCGTCAATGACACAGACACCAGGAGTCAGTTGAAGGCAAACAGCAGACTCCTCCCAGCACCCAAGCTGTGTCCCAATCTGGTGGCATTGCATGGTCATCCCTAATTGACAGGACATGATCAGAAACTCTGATAGTGATCAGGAACTCTAACAGTACCTGTTGGTAGGCCCTCAGGCAGACTCCAGGTTGCCTCATAAGGAAGTATGTTATGTGCATGCCTTGGCAACTGGTTTGAGCCAATTTTCTTGACCCTGTAATCCTGTCCTGCTGCATATTCACACTTTTATTTTATTACAAGGATGCTTGGTGGGAGACAGAGTTCTTTGCTCCAGTCTTGTTGACTCTACCTCGGGGTGGGAGTGGGAGGGACTCACCACCTGGACTGTGCCTGTCTTAAGTTGGTTTGTCAAACAAGCTCTTACAAGTCATTGACTATCAGCCCTTCAAGAGCATCCATCCCTGGGGAGTCACCTTGGGTGGGGAGGGTCAGGCAGTAGCCTTTTGAATTTCAGAAAGCCAGACATGCACAATCTCTTATGGAGGGGTATAGATATCTAAGAGCCATTAACACCAGTAGAGTCACCTTAGTGGCTGCCTATTGTTGCCAGATGTGCTATAGGAGACATTTTAAAAGGAGAAAGATTAAAAGCACCACCCTACCAATCAAAATATAAGTGAAAATCCAGAAATGATCAAACAACCTTTTTATATCATGCCAAATCTTTTCAAAAATTAATCAAAAGCCATAACCTCTGCCCTTGTCTAATTTAATTGGAAAAGTTCGTGTGTTAGCTGTAATGAATAATATAGAAACTTGGCTGATTTTGGGCCCTTAATATATTTAGCTAGCTTCTAGCCTGCTAAACTAGTGTTCTTCATCTCAAAAGGCATCATACAAAAATGAGGAAAAGCAAGGGTCCACAAGTCTTCAGCCTTTAGAGGGGCAATGAGAGCAAGAAAGGGGATTATATGTGTTTTCTATCCTGGGTTATTTCCTCCTTGATGGAAGCAGGCTGATATGTGGCCAGGCACACATCTCTTGCTGGGACCCATATTGGTATAGTGGCGCTCTGAGGATAAACACAAACACACCTTCTCCTGTGGGTTAGCAGGGGGGATGGTGGCTGCCATTGGAGGGAGATAGGATCTCTCCATTTCACCAGGGGTAGAAATGTGTTCCTTGGCAGAGATGCCCAGTGCTTGTAGGCCAAGCTGAGCCCCTTGTCATCAAAACTGAGAAAGTTCATATGGAAAAGGACGTCTATTAAGGCCAGATGAGGATCTCCCCTGCCTCTAGCAAGATAGTCCTTATCAATAGTTCCTTAAAAGCTCTGTTGGTCCTCTCCACAATGGCATGTCTCTGCAGATTATAGGGGATGCCAGCGGTATGAGAAATCTTCCCTAGAAAGTCATTGAATTGTTGAGACACAAAGGCAGTGCCCAAGGTACCCCCATAACTACCATGGCTGACTTAAGGGTCTTGATAGCATTTATGGCCTTCTCCCCAGAAAAGATGAGGGCATCAACAAAGGAGGAACAGGTATCTATGAACACATTTAAGATTGCCGAAGGTGGCATGATGCATGACACCCATCTGCCAGATGGCATTAGGCAACAAGCCCTGGGTATTAACCCCCACACATTGAAATGGTCCTAAGGGGGCAAATGCCTGGGACAAATATTTACATTGAGAAACTGGTAATTCTGGGGGAAGTCTATGCAAAATCTGTGGAGACAGATGGAATTGCTGGTGAAGACCCCTGGCTTACTCTGGTAGATCCATACTGGCTGTTAATAAATGATGGTGCCTGTGACCTCATTTCATTGAGCCAGTATTCCAGGTAATTTGGAATGAGATCTAATATGTGACAGGTACCAATGCTCAGTCCTCTGATTTAGGACATCTTGTATGAGCAACATGGTGTTGACAATGAGGGTCAGTGAGTCTTTGACTGGAGAAAAGACCAGCACATGAACTGCCTGTACAGTGTATTGGCTGTCAAAAAATATATAAATGGGCTCCATATAGCACTCAACTAGAAACTTGAGAAGGGCTAATAGCTCACCCAATTGCACAGAACTGTGGTTAGGGATAACATATGTAACATTTCTTTGGAGCAGGATGCTGGATAAGAACACCATATCTGTTTTTATTGGAATCTGAAAAGGCCAGGGTCATGTGAGGGATGAGAAGAGGGGACTACATGGGGCTATATCTTTATTGGAAGTGTGGGGAGTTCTGCTAAGATCTTGTTTTTTGGCAAATGATTGTCAATAGTTTCTGTGATTCCTGAAATCATTTCCTGGAATGAGATAGAGTCTGCCCAGAGGGACTGGGTATTCTTTAAAAAACAGAGGAAGACAAACTTATCTGGCTCTCATCCATATGTTGTTCATACTAGCATCTATGCCTTAAGGCCAAGTTGGAAGGACTGGTCAAACTTAGACATGACTTTGTGAGCTCAAAATGCGTTTGATGTATCCATAGAAGGGGCCCAGACTGCCATAATACTCCCCCAAATCCCCTGGGGATCCAGAGGACCATTGCCAATAAGGGCCTTTGGGGATCATGGCATTGTGATCTGGAGGTGGCTAGTATGGCCAAAACCTTTTGTGGTAAATCTTTAACTTCTCAGGTAAAGCTTGGAGAAGGACAGGTGAGGCCCTCCAACAATGAAAAGAGGTGTCTCATCTCTTGGTCAAGGATGGGTATTAAAGGTTTAGGCCAATTAATCATGCCACATAATTGTTGTAATTCTGGGAGTGAGTAAAATTTCTTCCAATATAAAAGAAAGAAGGCAGACCTGCTTAGCATTGGAAAAGCCTAAATAGGCAAACGGGGGTACTATTTGGACCTTATCTGGAGACACCATCAAATGAATGATGTAAAACCTTCTAATACTCCCTTGGCAGTCTTTTGCAAGTAAGCTGTATCTGGGTGTGCCAGGAGGAGATCATCTATATAATGGGTAAAAAGAACATCCCTGGGGACATTGACCAAAGCTTGAGAAACATATGCCTGGCAAATAATGGGGCTATTCTTCACTCCTTCAGATAAAACAGCTCATTGCTATCTCTTAACAGGTTTGTGCATATTGAGTTCCCACACAGTAAAGGCAAAATGATCTTCATCCTATGGCACCAGAAGAATTTGAAAAAAGTAATCCTTAATATCTAAAACTAATATATGATAAGATGGAGGAATAGTGCTAGGATGGGGGGGTCTCCTGTGTAGACCCCATTTTTTCCATTAGATCATTAACTACATGAAAATCCTGTAGGAGGTGGTAGTGTCTCAATTTCTTGGGGATAATAAATATGGGGGTATTATGTTTACATGTAGATGGTTCTATGTTCCCCGTCTTTAGCTGTTCTGTAGATAATTCCTTTAGGATTGACTGCTTGGGTTCAATTATAGGCCACTGTGCCACCCATACTTCTTGATCTAATATCTATGTCAATGGAATGGGGCTGGGGCTCAATTGCAGTAGATCTCAAGGGGACAGTGACCCTTAGAATTGGGGGTACAGATCTCATGCAGGGTCACGGACCACAAGACCCCCCTTTTCCTGGACTTCAATGTCACCAAAGAGGCCCTGTCATCTGTAGTTGGGACAACATCCATATCCTCCAAAATATCTGTGACCCACAGGTTCCTCTGTACAGTGGAAAGGGTAGGGTGAATGGCTCCCCGATTGCCATCAAGACCCTTCCAATGGACTGGATTTGTAGTCATCTTAGAATCTTGTTGGCTGCTCACACCACTGATGTGGGGGGGGGCAGGTTTAAACTCTCAATGAGGGAAGGGAAACTCCTCAGTCTCAGTTAAAGTAGAAGCATCCACACCCATGTCAACCAAGCCTTTGACAGCTTGTCCATCAAGATAGATGGTTATCATTGGGGAGTGTGGAAAAATGGGCATTGTCCAATAGATTTTTGTATTACCAGAGCCTCCTCTTATTGGAGAGGCTGAGGAGCACATCATCTGGAGTTCAAAGGGGCTGGTGTTTAAGCACGCTGTGACCAGCAATCCTTTGCCCAATGTAATCCTTTATTGCATCTGGGGCATCGAGTCCTAGATTTTGCCAGAGGGCAGTCATGCCGCAAATGACCTGGTTTTCCACATCCCTAGCAAGTTTTATCTACCTGGGGCCCCTTAGGGGGTGTCATTATCACACTGCCTGTTAGGGAGGAGGGCATCCAGGGAGGGGGTGAGATCAGTGATGGNATTAGTACTGAGGTCAAGATGTCTGGTGGCCTACACCCATTTATGTATGTCCTCATTTCTCCTGGTTGCAACCACATTGCAAGTTTGGGCATTGAGTCCCTCCCAAGTCAGTTGTTTAATCAGAATATCTCTAGTGGGGCTTGCATCCACTCTGCACCCTACTGCCTCATTTACATGGCCCAGGAAGTCAGTGAAGAGCTCCGCTGGCTATTGGATAAGGTTTTGAAAATAAGCTGAGGGATCCTAGGGAGTACAGAGTCTGAAGGCCTTAAAGGCCAGGTCCGAGACCTGTTGAAAATAGGCACTCAAGCCAATCTGTACCTGGTGCACAGGATGGACATATTTCTTTCACCCTGTGAGAATATCATAGGTCACTGGGACATTAACTAAGATGTTTGTCCAGGTCTGGTATTCTGCCTGATCATTATAGGCCGATCTCCAACTAAGGAAGACTGCAGGCTCCATCCAACATAGCTTTAAGCAAATGGTACCAATCAAAATAAGTTCGTAACTGCATGGGCCATTGAGTAAGGACCTGCTGAAAGTAAGGGGAATCTGGGCATGACTCTTTGGCTGCCTTCTGGATGAGGGAGAAATCATCTATGGGGGTGGGAATCCAGGGCTGGGCATTGGCATTTGGGCTCATATTGACTGGGAAGGCTTCTATGGGCTTACTGACTGACAGTGGCACAGGCTCTGAGAGTTGTAAGATGCCTGGTGTGGCAGGGTAGTAGTCACCTCCTGAGGCAGGTGGGTACTGAGTTAGATCACCCCAAGAATACCACAGGAGAGTCATAGCCACCCACAGTGGTGGTGGAGCAGAGGGCATAGCAGTGCATGATGTAAGGACAGCTGCATTCTCCTTGACAGATATCATGGGGCCCAAACTGACAGCTGCATTCCTTGACAGATTTGAGGGGGGCAAGGCAAATTGTCTATCATCTCATCATCAGATATTGTAGAGATGTCTGACATGGAAGTTGTAGGGGTGATGAAAAAGTTACCCTTCTTTTAGAGGGAAACAGCAAGCAAACTACAGTCTGAGAGAAGATGACAATTAACAGGGGTGGAATTTGTATCAGACCCTTATGTCTTGTGTTTAGTGGGAGACTTCCATTTTTTTTAGGCCATGGCCATATGCCCACATGATATTTCCAGATGAAGGATGGCATTTGGGAGCAGAACCTTGATTTCACCTCCTGGGGAGTCAGTCCTTATATGGAGGTGCTGAGTGAACCAGAACATGTGGCCTCACATTTCCGTGGGAAGCCCTTGACTTATTGAGTCCCCTTCCCCCACATAAAAACCTCTTTCTTCGAAGATTTTGGATGTAATCTATTGATATCAATTCACATTTAGTAAAGATTAAATAATTTGACTTTCTCTTCATTTTGAGTTTTGGTAACACTTTATTCTGAATAGAAAATTATATTTCCTACAGATTACCAGGATCCCTTGAAAACACAGATTTAATTTTTTTTGTGTGTGTGTTTGATTGGGTCTATGTCATATGTTTGTGTGTGCTCATAGTGGCCAGAAGACTGCATCAGATCCACTAAAGCTGGAATTGTGAGTCAATTGAGGTGAGTGCTGGGAACTGAACTCAGGTTCTTTGGAAGAGCAGAATAACTTCCTTTAGCTACTAAGCCATGTCTCCAGTTCTTAATAAGTTGAAGTACTTTCTTTGCCATCTTAAAATGAAATTGTTTCTACAATTTCTACAATTGTTTCTACAATGATTTTTAGGTTATGTTTATGTTTTTGTTTTCTCTAGTAAATCTCAAAACATTTTCTTGTAATACAGTGCTTAGAAAATATTTGGATCTGATAAAATTTGTATTCACATTTCAGCATAGAAAACTACCACACAAAAATCAGTACTTCTTATTAACAACAATGACAAACTTGCTTAAAAAGAAATTAAGAAAAGTATTTCACTCACAGTAGTGTCAATGAAGAAAATATCTTGGAATAAACATAACCAAAGATATAAAAGACATCTACATGGAATACTTCAGTTACTGAAAAAACAAATTAAAGAGGACTTTAGAAGATGCAAAGAGCTACCATGTCCCTGGACTGGAAGAATAAATAATGTGAAGCTGGCCATGTTATGGAAAGATTCAATACAGTAGACAGATTCAATGCAATTCTTATCAAAATTCCAATAGCATTCTGTATAGAACTGGAAAAAATCCTAAAAATTATATGGAAACATGAAAGACCGTGGGTAACCATAGTGGTTTGTAGTAGTTTGAAGAGGATTCCCCCATAGACTCATGGGTTTGAATGCTTGTTCTACAGATAGTGGCATTATTAGGAGGTGTGACATTCTTGGAGTAGGTGTGGCCTTGTTGAATGAGGTGTATCACTGTGGGGACAGACTTTGAGGTCTCATATGCTTGAGCTGTGTCAAATGTAGAACACAATTCATGTCCTGAAGCCTGCAGATCAAATATGTGAAACTCTCAACTACCTCTCTAGCATCATGTCTGCTTGCATGCTGCCATGCTTTCCACCATGACAATACTGGACTAAACCTCTAAAGCTGTAAGCCAGCCCCAATTAAATGTTTTCCTTTCTAAGATTTGTTACAGTCATGGTGTCTCTTCATAGAAATAGAAAACATAACTAAGACATGATTCTAAGCAGAAAGAACAGATTTGAAGGCAGTATATTGCCACATTTCTGTGTACTACAGAGCCATAGGTAGAAAAGACAGCATGGTGCTAGCACAAAGCCCACATGCCAATCAAGGGATCATAATTGGAGACTTATAGTTAATCACATACACACCTATGAATGTCATGTTTTATAACAGTGCCAAAATATGTCTTGATAAAAAAATGAGACAATTCAATGAATGATGCTAGAAAAACTGTATCTTTCTCTTCAAAAGAAATAAAATTAGGTTCCTATCACTCACTCTGCACAGAAAGCAGATTGGGTCAAAGGCATTAATATAAAACCAGAAATATTGAAACTGCTAAAGAAAACACTTTAGGATATAGAGATAAGAAAGAAATTCCTGAATAAACACTCCAAATAAAAATTATCCAAAGAACTGAGATAGGATTAAATGAAATTTGAAATACAACCACAGGCACTATCAGCAGGGTAAACAGACAGCCTATAAAATAGGAAAAATTGTCAACTATACTTAAGAAAGGATTAATAGCTAAAATACAGAAAGATTTATAAAATTAAGTATCAAAAATAATATTGCCTAGGAAGGAATAGGCCAATAAACAGAACAGACAGTTCTCAAGGAAGATTTACAGGTGACCTATAAGAGCTTGCAAAGTATTCAACATTCCTAGTCATCAGATAAATGCATATTCAAACTACCTTAAAATTCCATTTCAACCCAATCAGGTTTAAAATCAAGAAGGAAATGACAATAAACACTCATAAGCATGCCTGCAATGTGTGCAGCATTCAGTAGACTGGTATAGATTCTATGGAAATCATGATGGAAGCCTCTCAAGAAAACTAAACCTAGAATTACTGTGTGACACAGTCATACTACTCCTTTGCATATATCCAAAGATTGTACAGAGACACACATCCACATACACTGCATTGCTCTTCTAGTCACAATAGGAGGAAGGTGGAATCATCCTGGAAATCTGGTAAACAATGAATAGGTAATGAAAATGTGGTACATATATACAATAGATGTTATACATATATATATATAATAGATATTCAGCTGTAAACAAAAAATGGAATTATAAAGTTTGCATCAAAATCAGTAAAATTGGAAAATAGTAATTGACATGACACAGGCTCAGTAATACAAATACTATATGTTCTTTGCCATTTGCAACTCCTAAATGTTAAATATATCTATTTTTTAATGATAATAATAGTGGTATATTTATTGGTGTCAGCATTGTTCAGGTCATGCTTGGTCAGTCATGTGGGTCACACTTTATAGGTATAGTTTTTGGCATTACTAGGAGACACAATGTCATTGCACTCTCTGATTCTCTGGCTCTTAAAATCTTTCCTTCCCCATCTTCTGCAATGTTCCCTAAGACTTAGATTTGAGAGTGTTTTATAGATGTATCTATTGGGAATGGGCTCCACAACTTTGCATTTTGATTGGTTGTGATTTTCTGTTACTGCATCTGTTGCAAAGAGAAGCTTCCTTGATGAGGGATGAAGACTAAACTTATCTCTGGGTAAAAGTACAATGTTTACAGATTGTTGTTAGGGATTATGGCATTTTACTAAATTAATGGTTATATATTATGCTCTAATAATGGTGACTTCCCTAGCATTGAGCAGTTAGCTAGATTTCCATTATGAGCCATAGTTACCCTCTTAATGAACAAGTCTTCAGTCAAAGGAGAGAGTCAATGATTACTATCAAGATATGCTTGGCACTCTTAAGGTTACCATTCCATGATGATCATTGACAGCATCGTAGATGAATAGGCCTATTAGAGACCTCAATTCAACACAAAAAATAGTAGACAACTAAGAAAATCTGGGAACAGGAGAGGTTGTTTTCCTCAGGGATGAACAGGCCAATTAGTTGTACAGTAACAAACAGTCATCCTTGAATATATGCATATAGGTAGTAATTTAATGACTGATCAGTTTATATTTAGGAACAAGAATTAGTAGAAAAAGAGGCTATGAATTTAAGGAGAGTAGGGAGGGGTATATTGGTGAATTCAAGAGAGGAAAGGGAAGGGAGAATTGTTGTAGTTATATTATACTCTCAAAAATAAAATGAAATAGTGGGTAGAAGCCAGAAATGTAGAAGGGGCCTATGAGATGTGAAAGGTGTTTTTCAGAAAGCGTGTGTGGGAGGGTTGTGGTTTGAGTGAGCATGGTCCCCAATGACTCATAGATTTGAATACTTGAGTACCAGGGAGTAACAAACACTAGGCGTGTAGCCTTGTTGGAAGAACTGAGTCACTGGGGGTGGGCTTTGAAGTTTCAGAAAGCCCAGTCCAAGCCCCAAGTCTGTCTGTTCCTGCTGCTTGAGGATCTGGATGTAGAAATCTCACCTTCCCCAGCACCATGGTTTTCTTCATGCCACCATGCTACCTAACATGACCAAAATGGACTAAAGCTCTGAAACTGTAAGCCAGTCTCAATTAAATGATTTCCATTATTAGAGTTACCATGGTCATGGTGTCTCCTCACAGCCATAGAACAGTGACTAAGACAGAGAGTAATAGAACTTATGAGCAAATAAGTGTACAGTGGGGAAAGCAGTGTAGGGAGATGGGACAAGAGGTGGGAGAGATTAGACCTGAACTGAATGTACACATTTTTCTTTTCATTATCTGATGTATACTTTATTTACATGATATAAAATATTATAAATAAGTTAACTCTTACCAAAATAATTTACTTGATAAGGATAGTTTTTTAATTATACCTAGGAATATTAATAGAGTTGAAAAGATGAAATTATTCCACTACTATTTTTTAGTTGCATAACTAATTTTAGCCAGCAAAATTAAGATAGACCATAGGGAAAACCAGATACCTAATCCAAAAATTGTTGTGCTGCCTCTGCTTCCATTCAAAGCAGGATGTTTAAATTCAGATAGAACTGAAAGTGTCAGTCTACTTTTCACATCAATAACTAGATTGTTTAGAGATAACAAGTACTGGAGAACACTACAATGAGAAAAATAAGGTAAATATTTGTTTACCAGGGGTTGTTTGAGCCTCTAGAAGGCAGAGCTAATCATTTTCTGTTGCTTCTTTGGAGACAGGGCTTCACGTAGCCCAGGCTGTGTTCTTGCTAACTATGTAGATAAGGATGACCTTGAAATCTCCATTCTCCTTCTCCCCCCACCCCACCATGAACACGGTTACAGGCTGGTAACACCACTCTCAGGAATAACTGTTGCTGAAAAACTAAATTAGGAAACTTGGGGTGTAAACACAGGCAGATAGATACTCCTTTTTGAGCAGTATGTTTTCAGGATGCCTGAAGCTACTCACAGGAGAGATGAGCTAAAATCCAAAGGAAAAAAAATTTCTTATGTTGACAAGAAAAGAAAAACAGCTACTGGAACTTGGCCAGCCCCTATCTCCTCTCTCTCATAGAAGACTTACTCCAGGAGAAAAGACCAAATGACTACAGTTTCTAGCACTATTATAAATCTATTGCAATTGGATGCAGAGGGCATGGAATAGAATTACCCACAAGAGAGAGGATAGTTATAACAGTATAGTTAAAGTAGGGAAGGGAGCACTACTGACAACAAACCTGAGACTGGCTGAATTAGATCATTTGGAAGGCTGTGCTTCCAACACTACTCATTTTGAGCCTCAAAAGCTTATGGAAAGATTGGGAAATAAGTGAGATTGGGGTGCATGCTTTAAAATTTACAAAGAATCAATAAAAAATATGAAAAAACAAGGGTCAGTATAACCTCGGCTACTGGGCAACAATGAAACTCTTAGAAAGAACGTTGAGCAAAAACATCTGAAAAGTAGTGCTAACTCTCCATCCAGAGGATTCGTAGAGACATTTGAAGTCTAAAGTAAATGGAAAGAAAACACATCAAGGAAGAATTGGGTGGCCCTCATTACCCTATCACAGTTTTTATCTTTCTTGTAAAAAGTCCTCCAAAGAAGATGACTCACTGATGGCCAGGTTCTGGAACTGCTTATATTCAAGCAAATTTTCAAAGAGGCTTTCTGACAACTTCAGTTTAACAGAATGCCTACCTAAGCACTGGGTGACTTTTCTGTGGTGGGTATCAGAGAGCACCTGTGAGCCATTGCAGGGAGATAAAACACACAGCAGGTCATCGAACTGGGGGAGACTGGTGCTAAAATAGAAGACAGAGCACTGCAAAAATCCTTGCCTATATTCAGTGACCACCAGTGTGTGTGCAGGGGCAGTGGGCCAGCAAAATTGAACAATTTCTTCAGTGAGTCACTATGAGACGTCTTTCTTGTGACCTCCTCTCTGGTGCTGACGCATTAGCCCTAATACAGACTCATTTGTCATTGTTTTGCTTCTTTCTGATCTCTCTCTCAAACTGGTCAAAAAAGCTCTGACATTGATAAAAACACTATCAAAACCTTCAAGTTTCTGACTCATAACTCATTATCTTCTAACACTCTATTGGCTGAATACTTTCAGGGTTTTATGCTGCTGTTATTTCTATACCATCAAATAAAAATTTCACATTATTCTTAGAATGTAAACAGTCTCAAGCTCTAATGCACCAAAATCTATATGTAATTAAATAAACATAAACAAATAAATTATTGAACTCAAGTACTAAATTCAGCCAAAAAACATAAGAATGTTTTATAATGGATATTTATAAATAAATATAAAATGTATATAAATGTGAATTAAATTTGTATAAAATGTATAAAAATGTGAATTAATTTGCCTTCATTTACACAAACTATTTAAAGAATTAGAATTTTAGATAATTTAAATGATAATTAATTGAACTAACAAGTAAGGATTTATTTTAACTGGTCTTTTCATGATGACAACAAGATTGGAGATGTAAGTAGGTGATCAATAGATATTAACAAATTGAGTTTAAATGATCGTAATAGTAGTAAAATAAAATTCATTTTAAAAAAATTGTCATGTCTATCTAGCAATTGAATAAGAATACAAACACTTTAAATACTCTCTTATCATTTGAAAATGATGAAATAGTCCACAAATATTGGTCATTTTAAAAATTTTGTCATGTATTATAAGTTCACTATGGCAATCAAAGGGCTCAGAAAAACTCTATCATTTAATTTTTAATTTGTGGTTTATTATCAATAAGAAAATCACATATTCCTCTTCAGACTCTGGACATCTCAATTTACTTGACTTATTTTCTGAACAAATGTAGAACTGCCTATATAAAATTAGGTTAAGTCCTAATATTGTTTACTAATGGTCACAGCAATATTAAATCCAAGCTATCTGTGGTCCATTGGCTTGAGATCATATTTTTCCTTTTCTGAGGCAAAGCTTCGCTCTTCCTGTTCTTTTCAATGTGTATGTATTTGCCACTATTCTACCCTATAGCATTGTATTTCATTTTTGAAAAAGGAATTGCCTGCAAAGAAACACAGATTCACATCTGTCAATTCAATACTCTCTCAGAATATCATACATTTCTTCTATACCTATATTATCATTTGAAGATTATGTGACGGTTACTAAATATCTTATTTAATTTGAATGGCTTACTTACAAGTGTAAATCACTGAATTTCTAATTGACTACATTACAGGGTGCCCTCAAGCACATATTTTAATGCCACTTAGCTAAGTGTCAAACCTCTGATAATCAGATTTTATTCTAAAAGACAAAAGTAGGGCAAAGGATGTAGCTATGTGATAGAGCAGTGTTTGCCTAGCAGTACAAGAGCTGGATGAAATTCAGAACTACAATCACAACAAAACAAGAGAAGCATCATAGTGCCAGTGATGGCATTTAATGTACTGCACTTCAGTTATTTATTTATGAGTGTGTGCAGATGATGTCCTACTGGTCACCACATTAGCTCCTAGAATGTAAGGAATTTTGTACTTCAAAGTACCATGCACTATTAGAATCTACTCTTTCACTTCATTTTTTTTTTAGCCCATAGAGAATATTTTGATAAATATGGGATAAACTTTAACTTTGGGAAAAAGAGAAAAGGAAGATCCATTCTTCAATATATTTCACCTCACAATAGCATTAGCAACTTTGCTCAAGTAGGATTGTGATGGAAAGAAAAGACTCACTTCCTCACAAGAGTGAAGATGAAGTGAGCATCTCCATCAAAATTGGGAAAAAGTAAGATTCCCTACTCACTTTTGCAGTCAACCCGAGGAAGCACACACCAAGCCTGATTTAGGCAGGACTCAGGAAGTATCCTCGATGCCAAGAAAATTAGAGCCAAAATCACTATTGTAATTAGAAAAAGATGGTGGTGAACTCAACTTCCTAAATAAATCCTAGGTATCAGTACATTCACAGGCTTAGTCAGAGCCAGACTGTGCACACTCTGCTGACTGTAGTGAGGTACCATACAAGTCAAGAAAACTTGGTGCCCAATTTGCCTTAAAGTGACTTATCTGTTAGGAGTGTTTCAATCCTGAAGAAGAAATGAAACAAATGGATAGCCCAGGAAGAATCACATGGCAATGTATTCCCCATCCAGGACATTCACTATTACAAAGAAATTCAATCACAGTTCAATGTGAAATATTGAGAACAGATGCCTTCAAGGAGCTCAAAGTGTTGATTTTCATCTACTCTTTCTGATTGATCAGAAGTCATCATCTGTGTAAATATTTGAGTTCTCTATTACTATAAAGTATTCAGGATCTGGCAAGGATATAAGAATTTTTAAGTCATTTTATGAAGAAGCTGTAAAATAATACATGTGCCAAATTTTCATATAAAAAATTCAGACAATTTTTCCTAATGTTATTTTTATTCTAGTTTGATTCTAACAAAAACACAACGCATGTGTATATATTTTTAACCCATAAATGGGGCTCATTGAGAGGAAGTCTTGCTGTAACAGATGAAAACAGTGTCAGGCCCAATGGAGGATGAAGGTCTTGGGGAAGCAGCAACACTTGCAAAGAATCAGGGCATGACCATATAGTCCCTCATCCCTCATCAATCTACAGTCCTAGCTATATACCAGTAGATGCTTTAATTACTTCATGCAGGATTACTTTTAATTGACAAAGTGAAGAAATTTGCAGAATGCTGAAATGGCTTCTATGAAATCATTAATAAGAGACTCACTTTTGCACTAAAAGACTGGCCTGCACATGCATACTCGGGTCCACCTGTCTACTTCACACATGCGTGCAGACTACATAACTGTGTACAGGGTGCATGACCCAGAAGTGACCTGGGCCTGGAGGTGACCAGGGTGGAAATGACTGTTTCATCAGAGCATGAGGTCACATGGCCGTGCACCGGGCACATGACTTAGAAGTGACCTGGGCCCAAAGGTGACCTGGGCCCAGAGGTGACCTGGGCAGAAATGACTGTTTAGTTAGAGCATGCGAGGTCACGTGGCTGTGACTATCATTTGCAATTACATGTTCATATCCCACGTTACATACACAATTTTACTTTTTCAAGTTTTTATGTGCTGTTGACACATATATGTTCACTATATTAATCCCTATATTCCTGTGAGGGAAATTAACGCTTAAAGCTAATTAAAGTGATTAAAGAGGAATTATAAGATTAAAGTAAGAAAGAGACAATGAGAAAACAAAGACTCAACTATATTTAATTTCACCTTATTTTAAATCGTCAATTTTCTGTTTACATTTTCATGAAGTATATATAAATATTTCTGATGTGCTGTTTGTATATATTATAAGGAAGTATAATGATTATAAAAACAGAGGTGTTTTCTGTGAGATTGTGTCTCCTAGTAATGTCCAAAGCTATACACATAAAGTCTGGCCAATATGATTGCCCCGGTGTGAGCTGAACAAGAACAACATCAATGGACATGCAAAAGTGAATGGGAAAGCCCATGAGGACTTAACACTACAAAAAGAGTACCACTACACTAGAGGCAATTGAGAAAATCTGGGAATGAGAGACCTGATCTTCCCCAGAGAAGAGCATACCAATTAGTTGTCCAGTACTGAAAGGTCAGCTCTCAAAACAGACATACAAGTAACATTATATGGACTCAACACATTATATTTAGGAATATATGTGCATGCAATAACAATTAATTTAAAAAATAAGCCATGAAATTGAAGGTGGGGGGATATATGAGGGGTTTTGGAGGGAGGAAAGGGAAGCAAGAAATATTGTAATTACACTACAATCTTATATATATATTGATGATGCTTTTACATCTTCATCATTTTATTGGAGAAGGAGAGAGAAACAGGGAGAAAAGGGAGAAAGGAAAGAAACATTACTTGGGAAAACAAAGAAATGTATATCATAAGTCAATATAAAACTTGAGATCTCTATCTTTCCCCCGCCGTGTGTGTGTGTGTGTGTGTGTGTGTGTGTGTGTGTGTGTGTGTGTGTGTGTGTGTGATGTCTATCTTACACACAGACACTCACGACTGTGGACATAAATCTTTCCATAATAATTTAAAGCAATATAGAATGAAATTGGTGAAATGTTCATGTAATTTGTGGCTGCTAATTTTTTGTGTGCTCATGACATCTAAGCAGTTGCTGTGAGACATAGAAAGCAGATCAAATAGTAGGAGAACATATTTTTGAAAGCATCACAACAGGGTATTAACTACGAAGGAGTGGAAGCCTGATAAATATACCCTGAGGTCCCAACCCAATTAAGCCCATTTAAGAAACTGGGGGTGTCAGATCAGGTCCATAGAGATGCTTATAATTCTCTTCAGCTGTTAATCGAAGTCTGCTGAATTACAGCAAGAGAGACAAGCACCTTCCCTTAGCCTGATAGAGGAAAGATGCTGCACTGATGTATTAAAATCTTCTTGAATAAAGCTTTTATTTATCTTTAGTCTGCAATTCTTGACTGCAATTCAAGAGGCAAAACAATGTTGTTAGGAGGAAAGACTGAATCATGCTTTACAGCAGCCATCTTCAACCTTTGCTATGCCTTTGTTTGAGACATACAAACATTTTTCTGGAAGCTATGTGGCTCTGAAGTATACTTTAAGCTATGCAGCATACTTTAACTTCTCAATGCATGTCTGTCTAAAACTGATTTTACTGAGAGTTCTGAAGTTCACTGACTACATATCAGAGGTTCTACAGCTTCTGTCTCAACCCAGTGGTTTGTCCAGTTCTTTCTTCCAAATTAATGAAAGCAGAAAGTGAGGTCAGCCTTCCATTGTCCTAAGAATGATCCTACTCAATATCTTAGACATACACTAAAAGAACAACTGAAAAATTCACAGATTCTGAAAAGGGGTATGTTGGCAGCAAAGCAACAATATCCCTTAAAAACTGTAATAATTTAAAATTGTTTATCTGAGAGCTATGTATGTCTTATTTACCTACCTTTCTGCTAACCTATCTTTGTCTGCATGTATTTCTATCATCTGTTTATCATATATATCATCTTACTTTTTTCATTGCTATGACAAATTGGCAAAATATATGACTAGAAATGACTTATGGGAAAGGGTTTAACTTATAACCAAGAGACTACAGTTCATCATAGTTGAAAAATCATGGCACTGGATGGGCATGCAACTGTTTACATTGGTTCAATAGTCTTGAAGCAGAGAGTAAACAGGAAGTAGGTTTCAATTATAAAACCTCAAGTGACCATTTCCTATAAGGCTGAACCTCCTAAAATTTTTCCAGTCTACTCCAAAGTGCATGATTATAGAGGAAATATTCACATTTAACCTACAACACTATCACTGTCTATTACCATTTTTCATCTATCCCAGAGCTAGAATTCAGGAGTCAGGTGACACGACTTGTATTAACACTATTATTTTGATGTGAATTTAACTGGGAATTGTAAAATACATTGAAGACTGTTATTTGTATAATGAAAATAAATTAATTTCACTGTCCATTTGACTCAAAGAATCATGAATTATACAGATTTCATACATTGAATATACTTAATTTATAATAATATATTATTATTGAATATACTTAATCATATATTGAATATACTTAATCTATAATAATAACTATATTTGTGTGCTGTGGGATAGTGCTCTTGAACACTAGTTTAATAAAATGCTGATTGGCCAGTAGCCAGGCAGGAAGTATAGGTGGAATGAGCAGCCTAGGAAATGCTGGGAAAAGGAAAGGAGATAGGAAGTCACCATCCTGTCATCCAAAGAGCAGCATATAATGGCACACAGCTAAAGCCATGAAACATGTGGTAATATATAGATTTATAGAAATAAGTTAATTTAAGATATAAGAGCTAGTTAGCAAGAAGCCTGACATAGACCATACAGTTCATAATTAATATAAGCCTCTGTGTGTTTATTTGGGTCTGAATGGCTGCGGACCATGCAGGACACAGAAAAACTTACAACCAAATTTGGCATCCAACAAGGGGCCCTCAAATTTCCATAAGGCCCAAAAGAGTTTAAAAAGGGCTTCTAAACACACAATAATGAAGCCAAAAAACAGGTTCCTGCTTCATGTCTCATGTGGGCTGCAAGATGCTGCAGCATTTGGGCTTGAATGCAGCATGGTGGATTCCCACTGTGGTACACAGTGGCATCTGCAAGCTGTACAACATGATGCATGGTGGATATAGCTTTTGCTAATACAGAGAAACCTGTCTCAAAAAAAAAAAAAAGAAAGAAAGAAAGAAAAAGTTTCTGGGCTACACACTGCTGGATAGAGGTATAGACCCACTACATCCCAGAGTCCGAGGTGAGCATGATCCCCAGAGCTGGTGATAAACATAGTTCTGCCATGTTGGGAAGCTGAGGTGAGTGTGAGCTGCCACTTCAGCACTAGCCACTGCAGTTTAAAGCAATAGATTCACAATAAGGCAGATCCAGATGGAATAAGAATTTAAATGGTTTATATTATGTATAAAAATGTACATAGGCTTGGGAGAGAGAGGAAAAGGAGTATATGCAGTTATATAAAGAAATAGTTTTTAAAAATAAGGTTTCTAAAGAGACAGTAAAAGTAATATAAAAATTAAGCCACATAAAGAAGGAAATCACACAGAGAGTCTGGATTATATTGTGTTTGGTATTTTTAGCTACAGGAAGACATTTGACTGAAAAGGTTACTCAGTTAAACCAATATGTATATATACAGAATGACATTTATCACCATTGTTCAAGTTAAATTTACTGTGCAAATGAGGTTTACTTGAAATCTACAGACCATGCTAATCACTATTTGAATTAGTTCTAAAAATTTACTTATTTAATATTATGTGAATGGTGGTTGTTATTCTGCACTACATGTGTGAAGTGCCCACAAAGGTCAGAATTTGACAATGGGTTTCCTGGAACTGGAGCTGCAGATGGTTGTGAGACTCAAGATGGGTGCTGGAAACCAAAGTTGTATCATCTGTGAGAGGCAACAAGTACTCTGAACTGCTATTATCTCTCCAGCCCCCATTGGAATTCTTAAAGAACCAATGAGTTGTAATATATGTAAACCACTGAATGCTTATTTAGCTCTTGGGAGGAGGATGTGTTTACTGACAATGTTTGAAGGAGTTTCCTTGCATGAGTATAGCATTCTTTGAAGAAATACATTATGGTAATTTAGAATTGGAATAAGGACCACTGAGGTCACATGACTTGTCAAGTTCTCTTGAATTCAAATACATGGCATCCTGTTGTGGAGTCACTCATTAGCCCAGAAAGAAATTTCAGATCTGGTCTATCTATCCCATGTGGTAAATAAGAAGCTGAGATGGACAAGCAAGATACCTCAGAATGTCAAGGCACCAGTCTCATAGATATAACTGCCGAGCTTGATCGCTGGGACCCGTCAAACAACTGAAAGGATTTCTGCTAGTAGTTCACTGACCTTTGCCCATATACAGCTGAGTGTCTGTCAGCCTCACACACACACACACTATGGATATATAAATACAATAATAACAATGACCTTTAATATGTCTTTAAAAAAGAAACTAAGATCTGCTTAGAAGCACATTGTATACAGCCATATATGGGGTTGGTGGAAGAGCTGGTATTTCAGCTTTAGATTCCTGATCTCAAGTATTTTCTCTCCACTGCACAAATTATTCTAATTATACAGAAAATTTGTTATCAGTGTAAAAAAATAGCTCAAAAATTCAGCAAATACTTAACAGGTAAAGATTAGCTGTTACAACAAACATGTCTAGTGGTTGGTTTGTCAATATAAAGGAAGATACAGAGTACTATGAAAGCCATTTATTAATAACTAGTAGACATAGTTATTTCATGCCATTTTGATTGATTTCTAATATTTTTTTTGTTTTCAGACTAATACCTAATAAATATCTTGATGAAAGAACCTTCTGGATTTATATTTGGGGATCACTTTGTGGGAAATAAAAATCTATTGATTCAGCTCTACCTTTGTGTATTCTCTTGTTGGATACCTTTTCTGTACTTGAGAAATTTTACTGTTCTAAGGAAGACTAGACAAGTTTATGAGGCATTTCTATCTCCTGATCTGTTGGTGCATCAACAACCGCACCTCTTCCTATAACCTATCTCACTTTGCTGTATTGTTAATTCCTTACCATTAGTTTAAGGATCACAAATTTTCACAAACCCCAGCAATTGGTGTTTATGTGTATTTATGCAAATGTTCATGCATGTGTATGCCAACTTGCAGGAATGAGTTCTCATCAGGGGACTGAACTCATGTTGTTTGGCTGGACAGCAGACTTCCTCAACCACCAAGCCATCTTGGTGGCCCTTAAAGCCCAAAATTGCAGCAAATAAATAAATAAATAAATGTCCTCTTTAAGTAAGTCATTTGATTGATGAATCTACAATTCTTTTGCCATTGTGTATGACAATTAAAATTATATTTGGTAGGGGATATAGAGGTTGTTCAGTGGGTGAGAACACTTGCTGATCTTCAGGAGAATTTGAGTTTAGTTCCCAGAATCCACGTAGGTTACCTCATAATTACCTGCAACTCAAGATTGAAGACATATGACCCCTTCTTCTGATTTCTATGGGTACTAGTGTGCATAATATATACTCACACAGATACACACAACACAACAAATAATCCTTGCACAATAAATCTGAAAAAATATATTTGGCTTTTTGAAATAATTCCTGAGTGATCCTTGTGGAGAATTAAAATATGATGTTAAATATAAGTTGTATCTATGAAAATATGACGATTTCCTTTTTCTGCCAGACTTTGGACACTATGATCAACATATGTAAGAAAAATATATAAGAAAGACTAAAATTGACTCTCAGTTTTAGAGGAGTCAGCCCATCATATGAGTGGTGCATGGCATAGCGGAGCCATTCATATCATGATGGTTAGAGAGCAAAGCAAGATGGCTCCAAGGGCATCTTGTTACCAACTTCTTTCAAGGAAGCCTGATATTGTGAATTTCTAGAGCAGATTCATCATCATCTAATTCCCTCTGTAGATGTGCTATCAAACATAACCTGGATTATGCATTTCTAATCTCCTGGGAATTCCTCAACCAAATGACACCAAATAAGATCAATCATGGCATTTACTGTTCAAGATTGTTAGTTTGGTTGCCAGAGATTTTTTTTAGCTGAAATTTGTTCAATTATTGATTGTATGAGGTTAGAGAAGTCTGGCATCACTGGTTCTTCTGATGCAGTTCTTCCATCTGTAAAAAATGAAGAGAAATTATAACTACCCTCATATTTGTTGTGAGGATTAGATAAGGTTTTTGGAAAGTTTTAGTATATTCCTGGACTGTGAGTAAACATTCTATAAACATTCTTTTTAGCATTATTGATTTATTTTTCTGTCTAGAAAACATGAAATCCATCCCATTTTTAAAGAATCTGAAGGAAACTTACATTTTCCTGTGTTCTCTCTTTGCCATACATTGATTTCTCTCTTTCTTGAGAATTATAATTGGATTAGCTGCCCAATTTGTTTGCATATACTGTTGTGTATTGATTTTTTTAAAGGATGAGCTGTGTTGCTCTAAACAGAATAGAAGTTCCTTGAGGCTAGGATTCAAAACACCAAGGACCACTAACTCACCAAAAACTCACTAACATACAGACTAAACATGACAATGGATATGGAACTTCATTTCCTACTGGCAAAGTATATCATTTCTTTAGTTATAATTTTCTTGCAAGTACAAAAATGGAAAATATTCTAGGACACATATAAGGAGAAAAGAGATGCCAGAAAAACAATTTTGGAACTTGCAAATCAGATTCTAAAAAGAAACAGACTGAGAAATCTGAAGATACATGAAGTTATGCCAGCAGAGGGGCATAACTTGTAAGCATGACTATGTGGCTCATGGAACCTCAAAGATATTCATCCACCTAAAACATGAAATCTATCTGTAAAAAAGGGGATATCTGAGATCCCGAAGACAGAATTTCTGGATGATTTACAGAAAAAGAGTTAGAACACAACAATCCATCAGGAAGAATAGAGTGAATGTTTAAGTTAAAAGGGACATGCAGAATGAAAATGCATTTTCAAGAAATTGTCATAATGGAAAAGGGAGTGTGGTCAGCACACATGTAAACACACACATGCACATTTAGGTGCACACATACATGCACACAGATATGCATATCTATGTGATTTGTAATTCTAAATGAGTCAAATCACCCTGAATCTGACAAAAAGAAATGAAGAAAGACTGCTACAAAATACAGTTTATTAGTAGATATGGAACCAAGCATTAAGAATTATTTAACATACCTATTTCTATCTACATGCATATTTGTATATACATATTTATGGATGTCTATTTGCATTTATTTTTAATCTAAAGTACTAAAGAAGTGAAAAAAACCTCAAAGAAAAACTCACTGTGGTGAAGCCACCTCCCACTTCAGGGAAGTTTACCAATTACCATGGTAATAAACAACAACGATATGTGTGGAGTTTATCCTACATTCTAGATCCTATCTACCAATTTGAGGATGGTTCTAAACATAAATAACAGAAAATAAAAAGGATATATGAAATATTCAGAAGAATTAATACAGAACACAATGTAAATAATAGAAACCTAAGAATGTAAATATTTCTAAAGACATATGTAGCACAAGCAAATACATTTCTATGGTGAAAACACATTTTGCATATAAAATTCTTCTTTAAGTTGAAAGATATTATGAAAATAAACATATTGAAAGGCAAAATGGGGACATTTTTCCAAAATAGAACACACGCAAATACACAAGTTGAAGCTAATTGAGCTGTCACAGAAAACCTGGAAGATTGATCCAAGAGATATAGTATTTAAAAACTAGAAAAAGCAACATAGGAATGTACACAACAGCAAAATCGTGTGTGCATCACCATCAAATATTAGAACATCAACCACAAGGAGAACATTCTCCAAGCTCTCATAGAGATAAAACAATCAACATAGAAAGGTTCAGATATTAGAGCTTTACTTAAAGAATGATAGGACAATCAACTTTTGAAATTTCATATTAAGTACTACCTAAACATGCTTCTGTACCAAATGATGCATATGTAAAATACACCATATAAACATAAGTGAAAATTTTTCTGGGAAAAAATACGGAAAATTTTTAACTGTTTCAGGAGCAACTGAGGGCATTTCTGGAAAATAAAATAAGTTGCATACAAATATTGCTTCACCAAGACATCTATCATAGTTCTGCATTTGAGTCACTCTCTGTATGATAACTGTGGTTATTAGCTTGTGACCCCATTAAAATACTCATCCTAGAATCTGATAATTAAAATGGACATGTGGCTGTGAAAATTCCTTGTTGGCTAGATGTATTTATTTTCTCATGCCTACAGAAAGTCACTTTCCCTCTACTAATATTCCACAATAGAGAACAGTAGACACTAACTGCAGCACATATGTTTGAAGACGAAACATTAAATTCTAAGTGTTTATGTAGACCTGCAGCATGCTGTTTGCTGCAAATTGGAAGGCTGCTAAGTGGCTCTTTCAGCATTTCAGAGAGAACTTCCTTTTGCCTAAAACAAAATGGCTCTTCACTTCTTGCTACAACACATTGTTCACTGCAAACTAAAAATTTTGTGTACCTATTTCAAACTGCCTCCAGCAGAGAAACTAACAAAGCTGTTGAACTTTCAAAGTAATGTGGAATCCTGACAGTGATTTTGGCAGCCATTTTGATCAGGTTAATTTCTGGGGTGTGTATTTGTATCTCTGCCTAAAAAAGAAAGGGAAATAGAAATTCAAGCAAGTATCACACAAAGAAGAAATAAAATGATATACAGAATGTTAATGCACATAAGGTAATTATAAAGTAGAGACAAATTGCTAATAAGTTTTAACTTTGAATTGGTAAGAAGTCTGAAACAATTGTTAGTGCTTTTATTGACTCTGATGCAGGAATAGAGGAGAATTATACGGTACATGAAGTTTATTAGTCAGTGGGAATTGAGTACTAAGAGCTATTTAATTCCTTACAAAAGCTTTAGAAGTGAAGCATCCATCACACTCTGGTCACTCACAGTTCATTTGAAATCATTGTCAGTTACATACAGAAGTGTCTTCTACTGAGGTAGACATCTGTCTATTTGTATAATTTGACCATATTTACTTACATTGGAGGGAAATGTAGGTAGACAAAATTTTACATTGCATAGTATTTACTTCTTAAGGGAGGCTCAGAAGAAGGGCCTGCACTCTTAAGCGAAAGAATCTCTTGTAAAGGTAGAATACTCAGGGTACTTGGGGTGAAGATTTTTTTATTGCTTAAAGCATTGGAAATAAAAATAGCAAAGGACTAGGCCACAGCTACTTTCATCTGCAGTCCAAAAGAACTGGACTCTGTTGACAGATCTTGATCAACTCATAGACCTATTGCTGTTTATCACTAAGACAACTTGGAACAAATGGCAAACGTAACAGA